>JAHWFP010111081.1:81387-120042 GCA_023313725.1 Lithobius niger
GGGGGGGGGGGTGCATGGATAATGAAAACGTGGCCTAGTATTTTTCATGACTTTAAGACTTGTCACAAATCTTGACCCCATACCTAAGGTCCAAAATAATCTGACTCACCCCTTCAACCCAAAGTGTTTCTTATGACTACTCAGGCTATCTGTGGATGATATTTGATAACCAAATGATTTCCAAACATTTGAAAATGCGTCACATTTTCAATGAAAGGAAAGGCTGTAAATTTTGGTCAGCACAGTTCATTCTAAAAAAAATAACTGAATATCCCTGACTATCACCGACTTTTCCCAAATTTTCCATTTTTTCCATGACTTTCCCTGACCGTATTTCATATCCTTGACTATCCCTGATTTTCCCTGACTTTCCAAGTCGGTATGAACCCTGAAGTATATACGGCTGGGAGTGAAAACAAGGAACTACGTCTACTCAAAACATATTACTGATTCAATGTTACAGAACTCTCAAACATACCTAGCTGCTGCTGCTGCTGCTGCTGTTGCTGCTGCTGAGCTGCCAGCGCATACTGCTGTTGTGCAAGCACGGTGATTGGCTGTTGCTGTTGTTGCTGCTGCTGCTGTTGTTGTTGCTGTTGATGATGCTGCTGCTGCTGTTGTTGTTGTTGACGCTGATAGAGCTGCAACAAAATCGCCAAGTTTACCCATACATGTACAGGCAATAAAATTGGAAAAATGGATACATTTAATGAAATATCGAAATTGTTTTATTTAAGCCCTCCAGGTTATAATAATTACTGTAGTAATGTTTGGCTGGGATGCCAGATACATACTAAATCCGTGTATATTGGTTTTTGGAAGAGTGTTTTCGAAAGAGTACGAGAAGAAAAATGATTTTGCTATCGATCACGGTGTTACTTCCAATGCAAGAAGAAGAGTTTATTGGATTTGTAGCCCTTTATGGATGTTGGTGAAAGGCCCTTGTTGAAGAGGTCTTCCAGGAAAGAGGCTATACTCGAGACAGAGGGGTTACAAGGGCCAAGTCCATTAGAATTGAACCATCTGTACAATTTCTTCCATCTTGTTCCGTACAGTTTTACACTTGATAGTATGTGGCACAAAAAGACTAAAATTCCAAGGCCTGAACCTGGTTAATTTTAGTTTTTATTGCTTAACCGAAAATATATATTACCATTTTTATAGCAGTTTCCCCCTTTTGAGCACTTTGTTCCCCTATAAATCTGAGAGTTGTCTTCCCTGCCGGGCTCGTACTGACCCAAGCTCGCGCATGCGCGGGCTTGGCCCAGCTTATATAAGCTCTGCGCAGCAGCATGTCAGCATTATTTCTCCACTTCCAGAACCTAGTCCACGGAGGGGAGGCTGGGCGGGAATTAAGGTAATGTATATTTTCGGTTAGGCAATAAAAACTAAATAATTAACCAGGTTCAGGCCCTAGAATTTTAGTCTTTTTACACTGCCAAAATATAAATTACCTTTTTTATAGCAGACTTTGTCACCTAGGAGGGGGGCTAGGTTCAAGTCTCCTGCAGTATGAGCCGGCGCCCCCAGGAAAAAATTTTTTCCCCGGAGAAGACACTCCTGATCCCTCAACCAATTTCACCATATTACGGAATATGGAGGAGGATCGACAGAATCGCCAGGATTAAGGAACCGTCTCGTTACTCGTAGGTGAGGCTGGGAAAAGCGGTTGCTTAATTTTTTTTTGATTCGTCTATCCGCATTCGTGTAACACCTCAGGGGTACAAGGTAAAGAATCAGAAAAATATTCCAAAATGACTTACCTTGTGGGAAGAAAGATGAATGCGAAGATGCAAATTGCTGGGAGATGTCTTCATAGCTGGAAACGGCCCAGACAGCGTGGCGGATCGAGGTTACTTTTGCGAAGGGCTGAGGAATGCGGCGTGTAGAAGCCTGTTGGAACCAGAAGCAGAGAACGGAGGAGTGGTTCAATGGTCCAATGGGTGAATCATGATAATTTGGGAATGTGATGAAGGTTAGAGTTTGAATAAAGAATATGGAAATAACGTTCTGAAGCGAGAAGCGGATTTCCACCCTCCCCCGAGAAGGGGGGGCACCGTTAAAGTTACCCTCTCACTGTCCGGAAGTGAAGTAGTTTTATTTTTATTACTTTTTTTTTTAGGTTAAAGTTACTGAAGCATTCAGAAGCCTAAAGCCACTCCCTTGGCTTTTACTCAACAAGGGGAGCAAGGCAGATCACCAGATGCAATGGGCTCGTGTGGAACGATCCCATGAAACACTGGAATAAAGGTTGATGCGTTATCGAATTGCCAAACTGAATAGTTGGTGATTTGAGTGAGAAGAGGTGATGCTGCTGCCTCCTTTCAAAGAGAGATGGACGATCGGGTGGTAGGAGCGAGTTTCGCTTGTTGGGGTGACACAATCCAGAGGATCGTTTGCTGGGATAGAGGGATCGGCAGTATTGTCTGTTGAGATGGTGGGATCAAGAGGATTATCCGCCGTGGCGGAAAGAACTACAGGAAACTTTACTTTGCTATTAAGATAGGGAGGTTCGTCTGCTGGAGTGAAGGACGTACGGGTCATTGATGAAAGGTCCCATGTTGGAGAAAGTAAAGGTGATGGGGCGGCTTGATGAAGATCTTGTATAAATGGCGACTGTTGCGGTGTGACCGGAGGTTGCCTAGCAGGTGAGCGGATTGTTGTTGAGGAAGGGGCATTATGGAAGCGGCGTGGGCGTGAGCTAGCACAATAATAACCACGCCAAGGTGGTGATGAGGATATCGGGAAGACACAAGCTTTGTGTGCCTTTAATAAAGCGTAATTGACTCGCATAGAATATCGGTGATTGACGCGTTTGAGTTCATTTGCGTAAGCTTTATTAGCGGCTCGGAGAAGTGCATTTTCTGCTAGCAGAGCATCTGAGGATGCGGCTGCTCTTAGAGCAGAAAGTTCTGATAACGAATAACGATGAGCGCAAAGAAGCGAATTCCTTCGCAAAGTTTTCTGTAAAGGTGAGGACAAAGTTGATGTTAAAATCTAAGTTCTCAGCATCACGTGTGGACAGGTGCAGGCCACGTATGAGTGCTTCATGGAGGACTGGTGCCGCAGGGAACGGTACCAACCCGGAAGGCGAACCGAGATTCTTTGAAAAATAGGTCGAAGGAGGAGGCGTAATCGGTGAACTCCACATGCTAGGTTTGTAGGTTTTTGTTGTCGGTAGGATCGGTGAGAAGAAACCGCACCTTTCTCTGTAGGAATCGTCTTTTTTGATGGAGCGTAATGCTTTGGTGGTGCAAAGGGGGTCCGGGCTGTCTTGATGCCTATCGACTTGGTTGTTGAAACACTTGATTTCAAAGATTTAACTCCCGACATGCTTGCTACGGCCAGAATGGCAATTGTTGCTGGTAAGCGGATCTTCTTGTGTGAATGAGGAGAAGATTCGATTGACGACGCATCACGCTTTGAAGTATTCTTTTCGGTTGTGACGGGCTTGTTTTGAACATGTTGGGCCGTAGGATCGTCATGAGGAACAGCCGCGACTTGTTGACGGCTTGCATGGATCGCTCTTTGTCTTGAGCGATGCTGTCTTTTATGGATTAGGATCCATTTTGAGGGAGAAATTTAAACATAGATACAACATCGTTTAGAAGTGCCGTTATAAGTCCTATGATGCTGACAACACGGATGAGGATCGAAATGCGTGTTGTTGCCCGCAAATCCTAAACAACGACAAGGCGGAGGTGACGGCACATTTGGAGATAATTGTTGATCGGGAAGTGGGTCTTTTGATGAAGATGAATCAGACATGATGGGTAAGAGATGAATCGAGTAGCGGTTGTCTGGACGCGGGAATTTCAAACATAAAGGAAATGACGTGCTGGTTTCCGGTGGCGACACCTGTCGGTGTAAGCGGCTCGTGAAATCGGCAGACGCGGATCGAAGCGAGAGCCATGAAAGAGGTGTAGGGAACCAGATTCTATGTGGAAGGTATTTCACCCCTGGCCGGAGGTTTGATAACTAAAGAGCGACGGTTATGGATGCAATGGTGAAGAGAGATCGAAAGTTTGTTTTTCGAAAGTCTGAGGCGTTTTTTTTTTTTTTTTGCTATGGCTAACGGAAGCCAATGCAAGCCTCGTTAGTTCAGGCTGGAGAATTGCTAACATGGGAGGATCGGCTGAATGGCCCATGGTGAGTGGAGACTAATACTAAACGGATAGGTATAAGAAAAGTGTAGGTTTAGTCCGGCAGAAAGGAAGACGGGATCATGTGTAAGACGTGCTAATTTGTAAAGGCCGATAGGCTCATTTTACTTGGTACGATTCAAATTATAAAGAAACAACCAAATAGTCCTTCAAACCACGTGTGGTTAGGGCGAATTTTCGACAGTTTGTATTTTGTTTTCAGAAAATCTGTCTTCGTCAGGCCGATTCGTCTACGAACTTTTTCCAAACTTATGCCGAAATGTTGTTGGTGGCGTAAAATTTGAACCTCGCACTGCTGCTGTCCCGTTGTTTGTTGTGGTGACGGTGGCTCCTCTTTGTTTTGCTCACTACGTTTGGATCTCAGTAGGCTGTGCCATTTGGTGGAGAGGTCTCGCGTGAGCTTAGGGGACACAATCTTGCTGATATTGCGGTGTGACGGTGCTTAGATGTTCATTAGCGGGATTTTGTTAATTTGGAAGTGTTGAATGGCAATACTTTCTAGAGAAAGGACAAGCATTGAAAACCTCAGGCAGTGGAGTCTGCTGTGCCCAGTGTGGATCTGTTTGGACCCTTTTGACTATTTGTGACTTAAAATGGGTTCGTTTGGTCCGTTTTTGACCAAATTTTTATGTAAGGGATGGGACAAAAGTCCCGGAAAGGCAAGAGAGGGTGGTGGCCGAGGAGGACGAGTCGTGACGATCCTAGCAGAAGGAAGGCGTCCGGAGCAGCGGGCAGGAACAGACTGAGAGATGCGAGGATGACGTACTGAGCAGGGCGGAGCGTCGGGAAGCGGAAGGACCGCCCCGAAGAATCACCAGCAGTCATGTGATTCCCAAGAGCAGCGGAGCCACCTGATGTAGAGTCCGGGACAGCCAGGAGACTCCATCTTGAAACTTTCGGGATTAGAGCACGGAGGCAACCACACGCGGTGATCGCCCTAGGAGAAAGATGATCTCTATGGATGCGCTCCGGTTATATAGACGGACCCTGTTCCGGACATGCGCACTAGTTAAGAGACCGGAAGGGAAGACAACTTTTAATCTAGGAGAATAGAGCTCCAAAAGGGGGGAACTACCAAATGAAAAACAGGTAATGTAAATTTTCGTCGCCTACAAAAACTATTTTTTTTCTGTACGTGTTGTTCCGGTGTGGAATGATCTTCCTGATCAGGTTGCCATGGCCGCTAGTGTTGCAGCTTTTCGTTGAGAACTCAGCACCGTTGCCACCTGCTTAGTCAGCCACTCTAACTATACTTTCATTGGTTGTGGCCCACCATGTTACATTGTGTTGCTTGACTTACTTTTTAATCAGCTTGTTTTAAATATTTGAGTTGAAGTTAGTGACTCATTAATACACCCTTTTTTTCTCTGCCTTTCTTTGGTGGTTATTATCATTATCTAGACACACGCTAGTGTGTCGCCGCCAAGTAGACGTTTTATTGTTGTTGGAGCTTAATTGTTAGAGCGTAATTGTTAGAGTGTAATTGTTGTCAAATGGCGGCTCACTAGCAGACTGTGTCTTTTAACTGAAACCAACTTATACGCGATTTCAGCATACTGGTGTAAATTCCCCATGCGGTAGAAATCTTTGCAAATCGTTTGAATCAGGTGTCTTGGGTCCAGTAACAAAGGAACACTCAACCCCAAAATGTGGGAACGTGTCCTTCATGGAGAGAAAGTGTCTTCAATAACGTTGATTTGTGTTACTGGTAGGGATTGACCGAGTCCGGATAGATCCGGATCCGGCGCCGGATCCTGCATTATCCGGATCCAGCAATTATTTTAAACGGGATCCTGCACAAATAATCAACTTTCTTTTTTTCTTTGCTTCAAATCTTAGTAAAATAACTAAGCGGTCTACGAGTATAAAAAATTGCAGACGAAATAATTATATTGTAACAAAAATACGTATTGGAGAATACGAAACGAAGATGCTCAAAAAATCAAAACCTTTATGAGCATAAATCGAGCGCTATTACTAAAGTTGTAGCGAAAGTTGGCTCATTTCTCCAAGAAAAAATCGTAATTTAAAAGTTTATTTCCACAAAGATAGCTTTAATTCACTAGATTTTTTCTGATCTATCAAACTTACCTTGGCCAACCGCAAAAAAAAAAACCGTCAGCCGCATAGATTGGGTGTAACAGGCATGTTTTCTTTATCGCGCGTGTTGAGTGAGTTAGGCTTAACGCACGAAGCTGCTAACGTTAAAAGTTTCACCTTTAAATCTTTTAATTTCTGGGAAAAAATCCAAGTATTTACTTCACTGGGTAAATGTTGATTGCCTTTGAAGTATCCAAAATCCATTTTGTTAGAGAATTTGCTCCCTTAATTCGATTTTAGACTTGGTAAACATTGCCTGTCAAATCAGCAGTAGCAAAACGTTATAGCCCACCTGGACTCCTGGAGGAGGTAGTCAACTGTTGGAGTAGTTAGCCAACTCCAAAACCTGATGTGTCTGATAAAACCATATTTAAGTCTGCACATATTATTTAAAAAAAAAAAATATATTTTCAGCTTTATTATTTTATTGGGCTTTATTTATAATTAAACAAAATTTAAGAATATTTTGGAGAATTGAAAAGATTTTTTAAACCAGGCATGGTTAACTGATAACCATGTTTAAATCTTTAAATATTTATTCAGTGTTTTTTTTTTATTTCAGCTGTATGTTATTATTTTATTTTATTTATAATTAAACAAAATTTTAAAATATGTTGGAGAATAAAAAAGGTTATTTTTTTTTTAACCAGGCATGATTAACTGATAACCAATTTTAACCTGTAAATATTTTTCTAACTTTTTTTTTTGTATTTCAGCTTTTTATGTTATTTTTTGGCAAAAAATAAATCAAAAAATTTAGCAACATTGTCAAACCAGTGGAGTGCTCTAGCCTATACGCACTCTTAATAGCGTAAGACTTCTGAGTGTTTAATGTAAGAAAATAATGTGAAACAAAGCGAAAATTAACACCGTAGCTGCAACTACGGGGGAAAAAATTATTTATTATGACAGCTTTATTTCGTTTTTGTGTGTGAAATACCCGGTATCCGGTACCGGTCCGGATCCGGCACCTAGATCCGGAACCGATCCGGCTATGATATCAAATTATCCGGAACCGACCCGGATCCGGCAAAATGGTATCCGGTCGATCCCTAGTTACTGGTAACCAGTAACTAGTCCGGAGGCTCCCATGTTAATTCTCGTAGGGTATAACGACACGTCTCACAGCTGATTAGGGAAAGTTGCCAGATCTAATTGTCGGCAGACAGGTAAAGCGTCATATGGGGAAGTGCCTTTTTCTAAAATGGGGTTACAGCTAGAAGCACGTGGCCCTGAAGTGGCTAGTAAGTGCAAAATCATTGTTGTTAACCATTATTTGTATTTTCATCCAACAGTAGATTATAACATGCTTAAGTGTTACATGTTTATCGTTTCAGTACCTAATTGTCAGAATTCATTGTTGTTGCAAATAGGTGGTTCACTAAGAGACGGAGTATCTTTTATTGCAAAGATTTGATCGTTTTTCTCCCACCAAATCCAAATCTTTTTTTTTACGGTACGCGAATTCAAAATGAATTATTTGCCCCACGACCCGAATAAATTTCTCATTACTGGTTCAATAAGACACAGGGTATCTTTTATTCCATAGGAATTGATTAGGTCCTTGCAATTACCATACTGTTACGCTTGTTATCAATTTATTTGGAATGACAATAGCAAATGTGAAAATTATGAATGAGAACATTCATACAATAAAATACCTCCAGACAAAAAAGGTATGGGTGACAATTACACCGTCGGATTTTTTGTACATTCACAGGCCTATGAAAGTTGTGATATCCAACCAAAACCAGCACTGGTAAGAGAAGCCGCCAAGTTTACAAAAAGGGTCGGCCTTTCAAAGTAGTGATATCATTCAACCAGGGAAAGGGCCGCCAAGGTTAAACCTATTAGCCAAGTTAATCGCACTGAATAATACTTTGGACGTTAAATGAAAACTTGAAGATTGCTACCACTAGTAGCAATCTTCAAGTTTTCATTTAACCTTCGAACTATTAGTAGGTGCGAGTAACTTGGCTAATAGGATTAACCTTGGCGGCCTTTCCCTGGTTGAATGATATCACTACTTTGAATGGCCGACCCTTTTTGTAAACTTGGCGGCTTCTCTTACCAGTTTTGGTTTTGGGTGGATTATTACTACCCACAGACAATTTCTTTTTTAAAACAGTCTTTGTTTTCCATGGCAACGGCAATAGCGTCTTGGCGACTTAATAGCACAAACTAACACAGTGTTAACTACACCGTGACCGAAGTGATACGAGGGTAAAATGTTGGCGCTACCTGCTATATAGTGGATTGACGGTAGTGCCCCTAGCGGGAAGCAATTGAATTATAATAATGAATTATAGGACAAAAATTAAATTAATTTGGGCAATATAAAGCATAAAAAAGGATATTTTAGCACCAAGTACTGAAAAAAAATAGACATAAATCGCTGAAATAGACTGAAATCGCTGAAGCAGAGCTTTTTGACGGCCCAAGCGGCAGAAGTTAAGTGGAAGATACCACCATCAGGATAGTTGTATTTTGCCACGTGAGGGAGTTAACTGGAGTATCCTGAGGAAACCCTCGTGCAATGGGCCGGAAACAAATCGAGAAAAACTTGAATATATACAACTTCAGGGTTGGAAATAATCATAATTATTTTAAGATAATTAAATTAATCCGATTATTTTGATTATAATCAGATTATTTTGATTATAATTAGATTTTAATAGCATGTAAGACTACAACACTAATTATGACATAGTTAAAGGGCAATTACATCCATTTTGACATGCATGTTTGACTTTTGGATCACTTACACAATAACTAACCACAAGAATTGCGATAAGAATACGTTACGTACGTTCGATATAACAATTTAATTACTGCATCACCAAAACACGACACGGAAGCCGCCACTGTTTTGCTGGAACGCCCAGAAATTAATGCCGACAGACGGATCTCTTCGATTTCGACTCGCAGCCGATTGAGATACCGTAAATCCCCGCATATAAGCCCTGGGCTTATTTTCGAATTTAAGCCCATGCTCCGGATTTAAGCCCATGAGCTTCTATGCAGGACAATGATTTTATGGGGGCAGGTGTCGACAATATTCTTCTAAATACCCCAGTAAGCGAACCAAATTTCCCCGAAAACATAAATCAAGTATTTGTTTCCTTTGCCATTTTATTTTATTATGTAATATTTTACTTAACCCATTAAGTCTGAGGAAAAAACATTGCGAGGATTTTTTTCTTCTTTTATGCCAGAATAAGTTTCCTAATTAACCATTATTGTCTGTAATTAAAAAATTAATTGGCTAAGTATTGTAGGGATAAAGACATTTTTCCATCCAGGGCAGAGGAATGGAAAATAAGTTTTCATTCCAGAATACCGTTCCGAATTAAACTGCAAAAATGTAATTAGGTAGCATAGGTATTTTAGGAATAAAAACCTATCCAGGGCCTCTAATTGGTCCTCTGAAACAAAGTTTTGCAAATCGGGCCTGCCCCGTTGTAACCAGATTAGGCCGTGAAAAGAAAAATCATCTCAACTTTGAAGGGAAACTGCAGGTCGAAAAACCGCAATTTGCGGCCAAGATATAAAAAAGAGAAAAGCTGAAATTCGCTACATGACGTGTTATCCATCGATTTCTGTAAAAAAAAAACGTTGTTACCGACGTCTATAATTTTGTAAAAAGCACTTTAGTTGAGTGTAGACTCACTAAAAACTGCAAAAATGTCGTTCTCGTTCTTTTTTCGTAAGTTAGAAAGCAGAAAATTGGTCTTTTTTTGATCAGCGGTAGCGATCGAACGATTTCACTGGGCGCCGCCATCTTGGATTCGTTGGAAAGCTGGAATTCCCATAAATCCAGGCCTCTCAACATATTTTCTCGACGGCCATTTGGCATTAGCCAATCGGGCAAATTGTAGTAGGCCGTTTCTGGCGGTTTCAAACTAACTTTCCAAAGCATTTGAAGATCGCGTTCCCTCATTGGCCTGTTGGCACCACGTGACCGATTTGACGCACTCTCATTGGCTGATGCATGATTTGCAGCATGGCCGCCGCCTGCTTCGGATTTCACGTGAGCGCTTGTGTTTTAGTTCATCGTTGAAAATCACAAGAAAGATGATGTTTTACAGCATTAAAAAATTAAAACAACAGCCACGACGCAAAACTAAATGGAAAAGGAGCCTATAAACCTTCACACTATCGCCTGTCAGGTGGCAACAACGATTTTTAGCCTAACAACGCCGACTTTCAGACGCGTTTTGTCAACACGGAGATTTTCAATTTTAGTTCATTACCGCCCTTAATTAAAAAAAAAAAAAGTTTCTTTGAAACAATTAAAGCCATTTATTTGATTTGTTCTGTGCACCTTAATGAATATCTGTTGCGTGCGTGTAGTAAGTTTGAAATAATAGTGTCCAATAGTTTTCGCAAAAATAAATATTTCGTTAGTGCCTCACTCCATGGGTGACGGAAAAAAATACCAACTCATTCCATTAGCGACAACAATTTATTTTTTAACTTACTTTCTTAAAACGTTAAGGAATATTTAACGATTTATTTAATAAACAGTGCGAGTTTTTATACAACCTAGTAAGAATATTAAAAAAAAAACGCGTTTCGCATATAAGCCCTGGGCTTATAAGCGAGTCATTTTAGCCATTAGTGTTGTTTACAAAAACGCATTATTTCGTTTATTAGCCCATGGGCTTCTTTGCGGGGATTTACGGTAGCTATATTGACTGCGAGGAGCTCAATCGTTTGACGGCCTTAGCTGACCACTACACTGCTGGCCAGCTAAGACCGTCAAACACTTGAGCTCCTCACAGTCAATACAGCTATCTCACTCTGCTACGAGTCGAAATCGAAAAGTGACATCTGTCGGCATTAATTTCTGAGCGTTCCAGCAAAATAATGGCGATCTCCGTTTCGAGTTTCGGTGATGCAGTAATTAAATTGTTATATCGGACGTAAGTAACGTATTCTTACCGCAATTCTTGTGTAAGTGATCCAAAAGTCAAACATACATGTCAAAATGGATGTAGTCCTTTAAGGTTGCTAGAGTTTGCTCTATTTTTGCTCTATTTTGCTCTATAAAATGCCATTATCTATGGATCTCTTTAAGTATAAAAAGTTTAATATGTGACTACCACATGTAAATTTCAATGTAACATACACACCGTAGTAGCTGTTATTGCAGTAATAATACTTAGTAAAGTTGGTGCAGGTGCTGTGGCACCCTGGCACATTCCTCAAACATGAGCCGATTAAATAAACACAGTCAAGTCAGTTGACTCCTAAAGGTACATAAGTTGTAATGTTATTCAGTTTTTCGTTGGATTTAAGGGCTTGAAACTTGCCATTAATTTTCCTACTTTGGTTGTTCCTAGTCGTTAGTGTATTTTTGTATAATCAGGCCAATAAAAATAGAGACACGAGTTCCTGACTGCAGAAGACTCAACAGAAGTGTATTTCATTTTGGTTATTTAAGTTCTTTTGTACTTGCATATCAGCAGTTATGTGTCAACCTAGTCCTTAATTATAATCGGGTGAATTTCTATTTTAATCGAACGATTATAATCGTGATTATAATCAATTATTAAAATCACTTGATTATAATCGTTAACAACCCTGATACACTTCCCTTCACCAGGATCGAACCAGGGTCTGTAAGTACAGAAAGGTAAGCAACCTTTATGCATTTCCCTTTCGTCGGAGTAGCATGACCCCGATTCGAACTGGCTGCCCAATTTGTCCCCAGATCCCTGACATAGCACCTTTATCGCTATGGCCACTCCTCCACTGGCATAAAGATGATCAATGAACCTATTAAAAGGTCACAGCAATGACTAGGGCTCCATTCGACCAAGAATGCTTACGGTCATAGGCAATGGAGAGGGAAGAATTAAAAGCTGAATGACGGATTTTCTCTGTTTGGCTTGTTTTCCTCTTTCCTTTATTACGTACTGAAGGTTAGTATTTTGCAGATAGTAAGAAAGTAAATTGTCCAAAGATGGTAATTTAGGAACCATTCTGTACATGCTTATTACAAGGTCGAACAAACACTCAAAATGTGGTTTGGGAACCGGATTTACCTCATTAAGCATGACCCAAATTTTGTTAAAACATATGGTTCCGTAGTGTGAACAGCAAAGTTGTGGGCTCGTACGAGCCCACAACTTAGGTGGACTGATGTTCAACTTGGTACTCCACCATGTTCAATATACATACTTAACTGTTGAAATACAGGGTGGTCCACAAGAAACTGAAGACCCAAAGTTTTCAAAGTCCAACTTTTCTAGTTAGCACCACTCAGAACCAGGAGAGGACAGAAATAAAATGTAATGAAACAGTAAGAGTGTTGAAAGTTGAAAATGACCTCTAAACATTCACAACGTCTGACCCAGGTAACCATTACGTGGCAGACTGACACAACACGCATAAATCAGTGTGCACCCCCACCCCTATCTCCCAACTCCATTCCCGCATTCCGCATTTAAAGTGTCCGACTAGAGAAAGGTATCATTGTAACGTTGAGTTGTATCACCCAGAAGGGTGATATCACCTGGAATAGCCTCGCAATACCCCCCCCGGCATAATGTGAAGTCTTCAAATTTGTAACTATGCTAAAAAAAATTTGCTGATTTTGTAACATCTGTTACATTAACCTGGGAGTGGGAAAGGGTGTGATTAAGGCCCCTGGTGTTTTTTAAAGCAAGGTTACAAATTTTAAGACCATTATATTATAGCAGGGAGTTATTGCGTAGTCCATTCGTAATATCACCATTCCGTACACAACACAACAATGATATTCTTGGAGATTCTCTAGTCGAACACGAAGCTTCCCTTACAGAAAAATTTGGTCACAAACAGACCTAATTTAAGTCCCAAACTGTTCCCAAACGGGTCATGGCAAGACCCCAGTACCCAAGTTTTGCAGATGTTTGATGTTTTTGGGGGGCTTACCCTGCAAACTTATGTAAAAACCCCACCAAATAACTGTTTGTGATAAAGTCTTTTGAACCCAAAGCCCGCAGAAAACTAAATGCCATTACGACCACTACCAAAATGTAATTTAGATGATGTACTGTAATTCAAAGTTGGTTGTGGCTGTTAAAAAAATTGTGAAGCTTGCTGATTGAATTCGTCTCATCAACTCAATTCGTTTATCATAGTGTCGCATGTGCTTAGCATCCATCCCGATTCTATTTTCTAGTGCTGGTCTAACTGTTAAGCAGTAAAAATCTGGAACCAAACATGAAAAAAAAACTGAACAATTATGCTCAAGTTACGAATTATAAGCTGAAAAGCATTGCATACAACATACTACATTGTAGAAAGCCATACTGTGCCCGTTATCAGGAGTGCAAGCATAACGCTCTATCAAAAAATTTGCATTATCACCGTCTACTTTATGCACATGGGACCAAGTAAGACTGAAAAAAAAAAGTTTTATAATGTCACGTAAAGTTCTGGCAACCTAAATATTATTAAGTGTTAAGTTTGCAACTAACATTACAAAAAAAATATTTTATTGTTCATTTATTCAAATTTTGTATCTTTATTTTAGTTATAGAGTAATTACTGTACCAGTTTGTTCTATGGTAACTGTGTTGTACATACAAACAAATGGAAGCTAACTATTAATAAAGTCGTAGTATTGAAGCTAAATATGTAATACGTATCACTTCCTTAATTTTGCGTGGATTTTATTTCCGTAAAAAAATGGCTTCTGTAGTGTAAAACAATTAATGCCAATTAATTGTTTAAAACAAAGTCAAACTGTGCTTAACTTTAGCAAAAATAAATAAAATGGGAAAACAACTCCCATAACGTTAAGGTCTTAAGGAAAAGTGCCTATATAAGATTTACTGACTTGAGCAAAACATGTCAGTACAGCAAGGGATGATGGAAGAGAAGGTAAGTGAGGGATAAGTGCATAATGTAGTGTTACATTAGTATAGTGTGCTGTAATGTAAGTAAGTGCAGGAATGGTAATACAAACATCTGAAATGAAAATAATAATACAACAGAATTCAAATACCAACTATCAAATTTTTTTCCTTTTGTTTGGGTCAAGGACTAGCTAAGTCACGATTCGGGAGCAAGCGGCAAAGGCAGCTTGGTGCGTTCAGAGTCACGATTTGGAAGCAAAGGGCCAAAGCGGCCAACTTCTTTTTAGTCACGATTCGGGACCAAGGGGCCAAGGTGGCTAACTCCTTTTTAGTCACGATTAGGGATCAAGGGGCCAAGGCGGCTAACCCCTTTTTAGTCACGATCAGGGATCAAGGGGCCAAGGCAGCTAACCCCTTTTTAGTCACGATTCGGGACCAAGGGGCCAAGGCGACTAACTCCTTTTTAGTCACGATCAGGGATCAAGGGGCCAAGGCGGCTAACCCCTTTTTAGTCCCGAATGCGGCTAACCCCTTTTTAGTCACGATTCGGGAACAAGGGGCCAACGATTAGACGGCTAACGATTCAGGACCAAGGGGCCAAGGTAGCTAACTTCTTTTTAGTCATGATTTGGGAACAAGGAGCCAATGCTCAGCATGTTCTCGTTTGGGGCCAAGCGACCAAGTTATCTGGCCCTTTCTTGGTCATGGTTTGGGGTTAAGGAACTAAGAACAAAGTTTGGTCACAATTTGGGGTTAACAGCCAAGTCACAAGGCCTTAACTTGGTCCCGTATGTTTCATAAAATGCACATACTGGGAACCTAGTGGGGCCAATAAAATTGGTCCCAAAAGGCCCAGTTTGATTCCACCCGTGACCAAATTTTTCTGTTCAGACACTTTAAAATCAGGAATGTGGGCAGGAGTTGGGAGAGGAGGGTGTGTGCGCACAGATTTCTACCACGTAATGGTTTCTGCTATTTAGTCTGCCACGTACTGGTTGCCAGAGTCTAACATTATGAAGGCTTAGAAGTCATTTTCAACTTTCAAAACTCTTCCCGTTTCATTAGATTTGATTTTTGTCCACTTCTCGTTCTGAGGGGTGCTAACTAGAAAAGTTGGACTTAGAAAATTTTGGGTTGTCTGTTTTTGTGTGGACCACCCTGTATTGTTCCCTTTTAATATTGAAGTACATCAGTTCTGCAACTTCCACTACGGATACAGATTTTCATTTAGAGACAGGACAAAGTTACTCTTCGTCATGCGATCATGACAATAAATTTCATCTGATTCAATGTTTCTAATCATAAAGCAACTAACCTGATTGCTGTACTCCAACACATTGGGTGAATCCATGGATGGCATTAACGGAGAACTGTACTCAAAGGGTAGAGGATCAATTGCTACAGGATCCATGTGCGGGTCAAAAGATAATGTTTGAGGGTGGGTGGCCACTTGGTTTGACATCATATCTTCAGGCTTCCCTAGAGGGGCCGGATTTTTGTTCAAGTCTTCTTCACTAGGAGATGGTTGACGACTGCCAGGATTACGACTATAACCAGCAAAGTTTGAACTTTGCCAAAAATAAAGAAAAATGAATGGAAGTATACTTAACACTGTACACATACCAACATGCAACCACACCATTAACATGTAACATTGTTTTTTTTTTACTACACATGCCTAGAAAGAGAAAGGCGGAAATTGTTTTTTTTAAAGTAGTTTTCATAGAGGGCAAACTAACTACAATGTCGTATACGGTACCACACTGGGCATTAGTGTTGGGTGATACCATACATTTTTCAGCCGGTGCCAAGCTTAGTATCCTGGTACTAATGAAGAGGCTGTATATGATTTTTAATAACAAATTTTATTGAAACAGTTTTTTGGTGTAAATTTAATGGAAAAAATTAATTGATTTTTTTACCCTTCAATTTAAGCTTAATGCATGTTTCACCTATCTTCTAAAATTCAACATGCTATCCAATTAGAAATATAAACAAAGGCTGGTTTAGCTTCAACGTTATGCAAATTAGGCTCCACTTTTGAGCATTGTTTAGAATTCCAATTTTACCATTGTTGATCTTTAACTGATTGTTACACTGCTTGGAGCATTACAATACAAGGACTAAATGAACTACTATGGCTAAAGTTTCAGCAATAGCTCATATTTTTTTTTACATTAAAACCATACTGGTATTTTAAACAATGCACGGTACTGTTGCTCTTTTGGTACCTTGGTACACCGGGTAAGAACCAGTTTACCACCTAACACTATAGGACATTATGGAATACTTTTGGGAATCATTTATTCACAATCCACAAATTACCATAATTGGTAAAAGATGCTATGAAGAATGAACAACTACATACGGATAATTGGATATGCTGGCAAGTAATTCCGCTTCAGTCATGATGTTTAATTATTTTAACCCTCCGTAGCATAATATTCTTGAACAGTTGGTTCGTTTAATATAACTTTGTGAAAGGATGGATCCAGGGGCGCAGATTGCAGAAAATTCTTATTGGTCCATTCTTATCAAAATTATCCACAAAAGTTTACTACAGATTTTTTTCAAATTTCCGTGAACTTTCACTACGTACGCAAGCAAATTCAGAAAATTCCACAGTTCTCTGAAATTTCTCACGAATCTTGTTCTGGTGTTCAGGAATATTCTGCGCCCCTTCCCGAAACCAAGAAAGGTAGCAAGACAAGTTTCCAAAAACTTGGAAGCAGCCTTACTTGGGGGAAATACTATGAAGACTTTATTTAAGGAGTACACTTTTTAGGAATTCTGCAGTTTTGCCTACCATTTTTGATGTCGAATAGCTACCATAATTAACTTACGACATGAATTGACTCGCTCGGACAAAACCACATAGAAAATCGACCTGAATGGGTAAATGCGTTTTTAACCCCATTAAATTTCTAAATTATTATCTGCCAAAACGAATTTCCTGACGATATTATCCACGAAATGAACACTCGGAATGAAAGTGAATTTAAGGATAAATCTGCTTAACCATAGCATTCTTTTAAACTGCTCCTTCTTGTGCTTTGATTTCTCTTGTATGTCTCCACTCTTATTCAAAATATGGAAAGTGCTGAAAAGTTTCAGATCGCCAGATTTTTTTTAGTTGGCAGATTGGTATAAAAAGAGTGCGACACAGGGAAGAACAAAAGGAAAACGGCACAGCAATTTTTTTTTCTAAGCTTTGAAGTATGGTTCCTACTTTTGACTTCTTTCTTCATTTTTCATAGCGAAGAAACCGCCTTAGGCTTAACATTGTGCTTATTGTGCTTAGGCAACCAAGAAATTGTTGCCACGGAATGCTCTTCCGTACGCGAAGCACAGATCGAGGGAAAGCGGGAACCCTTTGCGAGAGGCTCAAAGTGGCTGAAATACGAAGGGGGAGCTGTCACGACGACTGTTTCAGGGAAGAAATAGACTTCGTAAGGGAAGGAGTAAATAATGGGGGGGAGGGGCGCTACTGTTCAAATACGACATGGTCAAAAGCAATGGGGAATGAGATGAAATCTAGAATTTAAGCAATTAACAGAGTCCAAAATAAAGTAGCAATCTGAAATTGGGGAAGAGCACAAACCATTCTTTGTAAAAACTGCATCAGCTGGGAAAACGGTAATCCACAAATATACGTCCATGCATGTATCGAAAATGCTATCGTGATGTCGCCGGCAGACAGTGTGTTTAAGAGACGGCAAAAGTTTAAGTGCGGAAAGGAGCGATGCTCAGAATATCCCTGACACAGGCACTCAATAAAGTCGCGATGGAAGGGTAGAATTTGGCCAAATACTATGGAGCTCCTTGGGGGGAGGGGGGGGGGGACTTGTATGGAGATCTAGAGTCCACATAGACCGAAGAACTGGATAATGTAGCAGGCTTATCACGAGGAGGTCAGACGTAGGGTCGGCATAGCTGGTGGTTCGGCATCAGATGAGAGGTTAACCTTTCCCTAGTCTGAAAAGCAGACACAGCAGAAGCATAACAGAAGCAACCAAAGAAGGAGAATGGGAATGTCACCTTATTCTCAAGTTTCTTTTCTTTCACCCAATGAACCAACTCAGAAATCTAGAAGCAGCTGCAATCCGTTTTTGTGTCCAACTCCGGGGTTTCTTAGAGCGCAGCTTCCATGGCCTCCACTAGATGGCAGCACCACCCAATCAGGTTTTCGATACGATCTCCAGAAGCGGCCATTGTTTAGCTTGTCTAGCTCAGTGTCTAGTGCAGGAATAAAATCCCGCCGCAGTATCGTCTGCGGCATTCCGATGTCAGACGTAGTGCACGGGATCGTGCGAGTGAATGGAGGGGCCGCAATGTCGGGTCAAAGTTGTGACTGGTTACTAGAAGGAACCTTCTGGTCGCTGAAGGGATCTTCTGTGCAGGAGACCGAGGAACAGTCATGAACACGGTAAGGACAGAGGAAAAGGTGATGTAGACGTGCTAGTGAAGAGGTAAACATGGCCGACCTAGTCGTGGTCGATCGGCAGAAGAAAAGGGCGCACAAGGTTTCCCCGAGCCCTGGGTGCATGGCCGTACTTTGTAGAGATGAAAGTAGCAGCCTCTTCAAGGGTATAGGTGAACAGCGGATCGGCGAACAGGGGATAGTGACGAGCCACAGAAGTAGCATCACCAGTTCGAGGGAATCGTGGGGACTGCAGAGAACTGTAGATACCACAGACCGTAGGCCCGCCTGCTGAGGGGACTGCTTACAGAGATCGTCCAAACATGGGTGCAACGGTGAGCTGAAGCAGCAGTGTCCGCAAGTCGGGGGGACCGTGGGGACAGAGGAGAGCGCAGTTGACTGCGGGAGTCTTGGGGACCGTGTGAACAGTCGTCGTGCGTTGGGGGATCACGGTAGGGAACCGTGGGCCGAACAGAACAGATTGTTCCTGCAAAAACGGCGTGATGAGAGGTCATCCAAGCCGAGGTACCCAGGTCACACCTGCAACATCGAAGGTATTAAGGGGGGACAGGGACCAAAACCGGGAATAATGGCCCCTTCTTCGAGGAGCAGATTGGAAGAGTAGCCTCGTCGCGTGGCAGCCAGAGAAAAGAGATGAACCATGGTCTCGCGCCAAAGCTTATGTAGGAGGATTGCACCCGTGCAAGCGCAGTGGGACAGATACGGGACTGGCAGGGAAGCCAACTTCTAATTTCTGGAAGACTATGCCCGCCCATGCGCAGTGGGATAGCTACACCACCCTTTAAACTCCGAACTGTGCCTTTTATGGTTTTACGTTTGGGGAGGCATGCATTAACTAAAAATATTGTAATAATTTGTAATGCTATTTTTCTGTAAGTCGGGATAAATGCCACCGGTGACCAAAATAAGCATCACTCTTTATTAGTTAATGAGTAACAATGCAAACGGACTGCCAGAAATAATCGCCAACATGAACATTGTCGATAAAATGAAGGCGCTATTTATTGTTGATAGTTGAATGCAAATCCACAAATGCTTTAATTTATATGATTGAAGTCGTCACTACAGCAAAACTAAAAAAAAATTAATATCTCCGTTCGTATTCAATATTTTTAAACCAAACTTGGCCAGATATAGATAACTGGGCAGTGGCTAAAATAAAAATGCCACCAAAAAAAAAAAAACTAAAAAAGACATCTAAAACAAAACCCATAAGGGTGAAAGAACCCGCAAAGTTTCAGCCAATCAAAGTAGTGATATCAGAGGAAAATTGCTGCCACCAAGTTGCTACATTAGTTGACAATCTAATCCCACCGACTATTACTTCTGACGTTAAGGTTAAGTAGCAATGGCGTAACGATAGTAGCAATGGTCACATTTTTAAATTAATTTTTGGTCTAATACTCGGTGGGTTTAGCTTGGCAACAAATGTAGCAACTTGGTGCCACCCAGTTTTGCTCTGATATCACTACTTTGAATGGCTGAAAGGTAGGTTCTTTCACCCTTGTGGTTTTGTTTTTGACATACATAATTAGAGTCACAATTCCGAGAATTATGGAGAATATTAATGCTAAACTTCACAACGAAGACACTTTCAATGTTTTCACAGTAATATGACGAGCATTGTTTTCACAGACATACATACATAAACACTGGCGATATCCCACCCTGTTAGTAAGTGCCAGCTTACGGTGTGTGAGAGCTCATAACACCGTCAAAAGTGAACACTTTTACATCACATTTGGAATCGAGCCTCGACAAGCTTCCTTGTGAGCATAGGCTTTTTCCAGGTAATTTTAGTTTAACTGAAATAGCTATTTATCAAAAAAGCCAACATGTGCTAACTGAAACAATGCTATTTTGCTGATTAAAAAATAATTCTCCTTATTGTAACCAAATTCTTCCAACGTACATGTTAAGATTCCTAAATACTGCTCGGTACACTAACAAATCCTACTTCTGTTAATGCATATTGGTACTAAAGGTAGCGTTCTATGCTAGAGCAGTTCTTAATGTATCAAATCAGGAAAAGCACCTCACATTCAGCTTGTATAATTGCTTCCACTGTTTGGTGCAGATAGGAAACCTAAAATCTCCGGATGAATGCGTTTCTAACCTACGTCTGCCACTGGGAAACTGTACCATTAACGTTGTTAATCTGTAATGGCCACCATCTTGACAACACGTGGCGCCAATTTGAAATTATGCTTATTATCGTCAACTTCCTTCAAATTTAGAACAAGGACAAACAGCTGATGCCAAAGAAACACCATTTTGAAACTATGCTTATTATCATCAGATTTCCTTTAAATTTGGAATGTAAACGATAAAATTGATACCAACTGAAACAACGAATGTCCCATCGTCACTAGTTATCTCTAATGGCTGCCATCTTGAAATCACGTGGTCATTTTGAAATGGTGCTTAATATCATCCAGTTTCCTTCATATTTACAAAGGAAACGAAATAGTTGATACACAGTGAAACAGTGAATGTGCCATCGTTCACCAGTAAACTGTAATGGCCGCCATCTTGAAATTATGCTTATAGTCAGATTTCCTTTAAATTTAGAATGTAGACGAAATAGTTGATACTAACTGAAATAATGAATGTCATTGTTACTAGTAATATCTAATAGCTGTCATCTTGAAAGCAGGCGGCCATTTTTAAATTGGGCCATTATCATAAAATTTCCTTTAAATTTAGAGTGGAGATGAAATAGAGGATACCAAGTGAAACAGTGAATGTGCCATCGTTCACCAGCAAACTAATGGCCACCATCTGGAAAACAGGCGACCATTTTAAAAGTATGTTTACTATCGTTGACTTCCTTCAAATTTAGAACGGAGACGAACAGTTGGTATCAAATGAAACACCATTTTGAAACTATGCTTATTATCATCCAATTTCCTTTAAATTTTGAATGTACACGATATAGCGGATACCAATTGATACGTTGAATGTGCCACAGTGGAAAATGGTGGAAAATTTAGTACCGTAAATCGCCTATTAAACATAGCCCATGGGCGGCTAAAACTAATTCGATAAAGTGGAGGGGCGTTAACAAGGCTAAAACAAAATTTCTGACCATAACATATTTTTTGGGGTGGCAGTTTAGGCCTAAATCCATCACGGAAAAGTTGATTATGCACGTGCGTGGTCTGGGTTCAATCTAGCATTAACACAATCTTTTTTTTTTTTAGTGAATCGGAAAATTGATTAAAAGTTTACCGAAATCAACGTTTTATCCCTTTAAAACTTGGTTGTACTGCAGCAAAATTAACGAAAATATTCATAAATTTAACGAAATCAACATTTAATCCAACACTATTCACGGGAGCATTTGTAATCACGGAAAAGTCGGCAATATTAGGCCTACGCGATCGATCATTGATGTGCGTAATATGGATTCCGTCTAGTAAAAACAGTTTACCTTTTTCTCATTTATTCTCAAATTTAGTTTATTAGATCGTCCTCCTTCCAATATCTAACATAATTCAAAGTTATAACTAATTTTTAACCTTCAAACACACAATCCTCCAAAACGGACAACGTGATTCACCACTGGAAAACGCGTGTTGACATTTATCACCATAGAGTTATATATTGTCGTCCAAGACGGGAAGTTCCGGCGGAAATAGACGCGTAGGTCTGGACCCGTGAAGCCCCAGTAGTAGACGCAAAGTGGTGGACGCGTCAAGACTGCGTAAGCGCTTGAAACATCCGGTCTACCGCGTCCGTTATGACGTTACTTCGGTAGGCGTTTTCCGGTCGTGAATCGCGTGTCTGTTTTGAAGGTTTTGTGATGGTTAAAAATTAGTTTTAACTTTGAATTATGTTAGATATTGGAAGGAGGACAATCTAATAAACTAAATTTGAGAATAAATGAGAAAAAGGTATAGCGTTTTCACTAGACTGAATCCATATTACGCACATCAATGATCGATCACATAGGCCTAATTGCCGACTTTTACGCGATTACAAATGCTGCCGTGAATCGTGATGGATTAAATGTTGATTTCGTAAAATTTATGAATCTTTTCGTTAATTTTGCTGCAGAACAACCAAGATTTAAAGGGATAATAACGTTGATTTCTTTAAACGTTCGAAGCTTTTAGTCAATTTCACGATTGACAAAAAAAAAACGATTGAAGAGGGGGGGGGAGGTTAATAAAGCTACTATACGATTTCTGACCTTAAGGTATTTTCAGGGGGGGGGGGGGCGTTAAAAAAGCCAGGGCGTTTATTAGGCGATTTACGATACTTTTCGACAGTTTTCCCTATTTATGGTGAAACCATGCATCCTACGACCATAACGTATAGGAACAAATTTGTAGAGCATCAAAAGATACATAAATTTGGTCCTATAACTTTATTTCGTAAGACTGACGGTTTGGCGGTTATTATACAGTCATATCTCAGTTGTAGCGGCCGGCATATTGAAAAATGGCAGCCCTGTCACATTTTCGGACAATTTTCCTCCATTTTCGCGAAAACCGTGCATCCTACAAGCATAGTGTATAGAAACAAAAGCGTTTAGAAAACAATTTTCGACAAGAAAAGTGATCTACATCTTTTACATAAAAGCAACCACTGAACCCCAAAATTGTATTTCAAGTATGTCACCCTTAATTCGTGCAAGCGAATTAATTTGTACTTGTTATAGTAACTTTCGATTTCTGAGTGCTCTTGCGAGCTGTCTAGTAGTCCTAAATGGTCATGCTTGGGAGCTTCTGAAAGGCGAAGCTAAATTCTTTCCATCAATCCTAAACAAAATTGTTTAACTTAGACGGGGACCGTCCTTCTACCGGTTGAAGGTGAGGTGGTAATGGTGTAGCGGTGAAAGCTTATGGTGATTTTGTTTCAAAGTGCTTTTGCGAGTCCTAGTTTGAAAGGTGGGGTTATATTCTTTTTATCAATCCTAACCTAAATCGTTTTGCCTAGATATAGAGCATCCTACCCCCGTTTAAAGGTGAAGTGGTAATTGCATAGCCCTAGTTTTAAGGTGAAGTGGTAATGGCAAAGCGGCGAAAGCGTACATGTTGATTTTTAATTTCAAAGTGCTTTTGCGAACCGTTTATACCCTGAAATGGACATGCTTATGCTATTCTGAAAGGTAGGGATATAGTCTTCTATCAATCCTAATCAAAATTGTTAAGCTTATATCGGAACCGTCTTACGCCCGTTTAAAGGGGAAGTGGCAATGGCATAGCGGCAAAAGCGTATGTTGATTTTCGATTTCAAACTGCTCTACTGAACCCTCTAACAGCCCGATATGGAGAGGTTTCAGATATTCTGAAAGACTGGGATCTATTGTTTCCATCAATCATAAGCAAAACTGTTTAGGTTAGATAGGGACCGTCCCATGCCCGTTTAACCCTTTAAGCAGCATGAACGTATATATACGTCAGCAACGATGTGGCCCAAGTGGAGCAACGACGTATATATACGTCGAAATTTGTATGGGGAAGTGCGGGTCGAAAAATGCAATTGTCGGCCAAAATATCAACATGAGTAAACCTTAAATTCGCTACCCGATATGTTGTGCAACGATTTCTGTAAAAACGTTGTTACCGATGTCTATAATTAAACAAAAAGCACTTTAGTTGAGTGTAGTCTCACTAAAAACTGCAAAAATGTGGTGTTCGTTCTTTTTTTCCGAAGTTCAGAAGCAAAAACTTGGTCATTTTCGATCAGCGGTAGCGTTCGAAGCATTTGACTGGGCGCCGCCATCTTGGGTTCATTGAAAAGCTGGAATTCCCCTCTATCCGGGCCTGTCAACACATTTTCTCGATGACAGTTTGACATTGGCCAATCGGGTAGAATGTAAGAAGCGGTTTCTGGCTGTTTCCAGCTGCATTTCCAAAGGAATTGAAGATCGCGTTCCCCCATTGGCACCATGTGACCGGTTTGGCGCGCTCTCATTGGCTGACAGGCGATTTCACAATGGCTGCCATAGCGCGCTTCGGATTTCACGTGAGCGCTTGTGTTCAGTGTTTGCTGTTGAAACTTACGAGAAAGATTATGTTTCACAACATTAAAAAATTAAAACAGCAACTGCGATGCACAACTAAATTGGAAAAGGAGCCTATAAACCGTCACACTACCGCTTATCAGGTGGGAACAACGATTTTTAGCCTAACTATCGCCGACTTGCGGACGCGTTTTTTCAACACGCGGGTTTTTCAATTTTTAGTTCGTTACAGCCCGTAATTAAAAATTTGATTCTCCGAAACTATTAAACCAATTTATCTGATTTTTTCTGTGCATAGTAATGAATATCTGTTGCGTGCACGTAGCAATTTTAAGGTAATCGTGTCCAATATTTTTTGCAAAAATAAATATTTCGTTAGTGCCTCACTCCGGCATAGTTGCGGGAAAAAACTCGCTCCGTGCACGACGACAATTTTTTTTTTAACTCGCTCGTTAAAGGGTTAAAGGTGGTGGTTAGACAGGGATCGTCCTACGCCATTTCGACTTCACCTTTGAACTGGCGTTGGGCGATCCCTATCTAAGCTGATTCAATTTTGATTAGTATAGGATTGAAGGAAATAATAGACCTCCATGGCTAAATTTTCGTAGATTTTTTATTTATTTTAGAAAATATATTTTTGAGATTAACTGCGAAAGAATTACTTTCGTTACAATTTTGTCTGGGTCAAAGCCCTTTATAGTTATTAAGAGTTGAAAACTGTTTTTAGTCCAACGTTACAGTTGTGTGGCACCATTTATATTAAAATAACCTAGGCCAAAGAGTTGGATAAAACATTTTAAACTCTCTCTTGGCATTACTGTTAATTTTATCAATGTTTGCCTAGGAAAGCTATCATAGTATAATAAATATAATAGTTTCTTTTATTTAAGATTGAATGAATAGAAGCAATAATGGATGACTGTATTTTATGTGCAAAAATCATCAATGACGTTGAAGTTCATGTACAACTGACTTCTAATGGAATACGGGGAATCGTAAATGCAAGCAAACGCTGTGGTGATAAAATCGCATCTTACTCCATCGGAAATCACATAAAAGTTCATTCATGTCTGTATACACGTTGAAATTGTCCGAATTTTGGCCGTCCAATGAGAGACGATGCACAATACTAACCATGCTTATAACAATATTTTTGTACTTGCGCGCCATCGCACGCCATCCCTAGGCTCCAAACCATAAAAGGTATGCAGTTCGTATCGTACTGCAGCCATTCGTTCAATTTCATAGCTGGAAGCCTTGCCGTTATCTCGGTATCGATGAATAATCATCCTATGGAAATTAACATGGGGATGAGCGGACTAGAATTAGCTAACTAGCTAGTTATAGGCCGTGCATGAGCGTCATATGTGGATGGCACGAAGAGGGTCAAGATGGCGTCTCGCCGTGGACGACAGAAATGTTACAGCCGCTCGCAATTGTTTTGGAAAAAGCGAGCTATAAACACTTTATACAGTATTAAAAATGTTAATTACATCATTAGGAAGTGGTAACAGCGTCTTAAAATTCCAGTTGTCTTATCAGAACGAATTGAAATTTGCTAGGCTTACACGGTTTGTCTATTAGTGTTCTCAAAATTGAATTTTCTGTCATGGCTTACTTCAGTGCATCATTTTAGCAGGTTCTATGCTCGTAGACTGTTTTTTTTTTTTAATAAATCCTGAAAAAGTGTCTAAAAAGTGAGAGCCATTTCTGACTAAGTTTACTTTTTTTTTATATTTTACTTTGAATTCTTTAAATATTATTTTTGTAAATTACTGTAGCCAACTTTTTAAATAACGTACAAATTTTCAAATGAAAATGATTCTGTAAGATGGTAAAACAGTTATTTCTACACATTCCAAGCCAAACTTTGGAACTTGGCCTGTATGTTTTTTTGATGCCGACATTTTAATTTTTTCTTTACTTCCAAAATTGTACAATAAATAGTATTATTTAAATAGAATATCTAAATTATTGTGGGAGAACCGGTTGAATTGACGGGCGCATTGTCGAAGAGCTATGTGTTTGGCATCGCTAGTGCAGGCAAAAAAAAATCCCAATAAATCGCAAATCACTATTTTTTAACATTTAATTCCATCGCATCGAGTGATAAATTTTGAAATCGCCCAACCCGACTACTTAAGGTCACTACGGTCTTAATTTGCACGGCCAATTTGGTCACGATCAAATTTAAAGGCTCGGCAGACCCGACTGAAACGGTTAGCGTCGGAAGCAATGTGTGCTGGACCATCCGTTGCCGTCAGTCGTAACGAACGGAACGTAGTAGTGTGCGACAAGCTTCAAGTCCTTCTGCCTAACAGGACATGTACCGAAGGTAGCGGGAAGACGACAGTAGTAATTCTTCATGACGCCGCTTCAAGGAAATCGGAAAGGGGAACGTTACTGTGAGTGGCTCAGGACGCAGAGATGGCTCAAAGTTCATGGGTGGTGATGAGAATATTGCTGTCGGCATAGTTGATGTCCAAGGCATTACAGGTGTTAATGATGACAGTCTTGATCCAAGTCACAATCCTCCGGGCAGAGGTTTCGTCGAACGCATTAGTAAATGGTAGAAAGAGCTGGGAGCACCCTTTACGAATGCGTTTGGTCTTTTTCAAGTAAGAGCGAAAGGGCCGCACAGGACATAGTTGACGTTCTGGTTCATTGTTGGAGAGTGCTGGGACGATGAAGGGAAGAGAACGTTTGCAAGGTTTCTGGGGTTTGGTCCAAAACGAAGCGTGAGAAGTTAGGGTAATTCCCTTGAAGTACGCCAGAAAGAAATAGTCGGCCAGCGTGGCTGATAAGGCTTGCACTACACTACAACGAAAGCAGGCAGCGGGAGTTATTAAGAACACAGTTTTCCGGGTCAGGGGGCTGAGGTAACATGAAGCGAGCGGCTCGTAGGCCGTTATTAGCAATGACTGCAGGGCAATAAAAGATGCCAACCAGGGAACAGTCGTCGCGTGACCGGTCTCTCGATTTCAAATGAGTTGACTAGTGCAGAAATGCATAAGTAGTCTAGAGGTGAGAACTACCTGCAGCCTTGAAAATAGAATTGAGAGCAGAACGATAGACCAAAATGGTGGAACCTTTCAAGCCATCCGTGAAAAGGTCGTTCTGGAAGATTAAGAAGTCTGGTATACGGAAATTGACTGGATTGGTCTTCCTTGAGACACACCAACGAAATCTCAGAGGTGCCAGTGACTCGTAGATCTTGTTGATGGAAGAGTGGATCACTATAAATGCGATGCGGGAGGCCTGTTCTTCAGAAATGCCTGCTATCGTGAGGAGTCCGATGATAGCAGCCACCCATGTTGTTTGAGGCATCGAAGTCGAGGATGGAGCTTGGACAGCACGTCCCGTAGAGCTGGTAGAGCAGAGCTGGTAGAGCCGGTCCGGTACGTCTGGGAGACGAGGGAGGTCGACCAAGAGGTCCAGACTTTGAGGGAATCACGTGGATACTGGCCAATTCGGTGCTGTCAGTAGAAACAAACTGGGCGATACTGCTATCTTGTGGAGGATGATAGGTAGGAGCTTGAATGGAAGGAAGAGGTAACTGTAGAGGTGGTCGCAACGAAGGGTTAGAGCATCAACCGCCCAAGCATTATCATTGGGGATCGAGCTCAAAAAATGGCAAAGTCTAGCATTGTGCGTCGTGGAGAACAGGTCAGCCATGGGAAGACCCCATACATTGAAAAAGAGACTTGTAAATTAGACCCCCCCCCCGTTTCCTTCCTCACTTTTTTTCGGGTATTACGCCTCAGGTGCGTCTAACGACAGGCCTGAAAAAGGCGGGAACGTCTTTCGGCCTGCAGGTAAAGTTGAAAATTCTGTAATGGCTTCTCTGAAAGTTCGTCATTCTTGATAATTCAATTGTTGAAAACAGATTGTTACGCACATTTTCAGAATCAAAATATTGTAGCAGTATTCTAGCAAATTTTCAACAGACCGACGACGTCAGTCTTCATCAGGCCTACGTTGTGTAGGTTAGGCCTGATGAAGACAGACGTCATCGGTCTGTTGAAAATTTGCAAGAATACTGGTACAGCATTTTGATTCTGAAATGTGCGTAACAATCTGTTTTCAACAATCGAATTATCAAGGAGGTCAAGTTGCATTTGGTTGGTGAAATGTATTTTTTTTTTTTTGGTAGGGAAAAGGTCATCAGGATATGCCATGGGTCTTGTATCTCCAATCAATGTCGCCGTTTGATCGTGGTCGAGCTCGTATGAGGCGTAAGCAAGCATACTTGCTCTCCGAATGAGGTTTTCAGTGGAAATGGCGTTCGGACCTGACGCGCCATGCAGGTGGTGTAACTCGGGAGGTGGAGCTTTCGGATATAAACGCATTCGCGGAAATGGATCCACTTGATGAGTCATTCGTTCTTCGATCGATGTGGTGGCATTCAGGGTGCGAAGCTGATGCCTGAAAGCTTTCGGGGATAACACGTTCATGCAGAATCTCCTACAATCCTCAGAGTGAACATGGGGGAAAGTGGGACGAGAGGCTTTGACGGAATTGTGTAAACCTTTGAGATGACTTTCGAATAGGAGGCAGTACAGATCCAGTCATTGAGTTCGGCTGACTGAGAGAACAAGACCGACATCGCTCATCATTGGGTCGATGAGTGGCATCGGTTATTTATTTATTTATTTATTTATGTATTTATTTATTTTCATTTTGGATGCCGGTTGTGGAAGAATAGACATTCGTTGTTTATTCCATGAGAGTTGTCAACTGAATGCGAAACACCGCGCATTCGGCTGTCCAATGGGTGACGTTGATTGAAAAGGACGGGAGTTTTCCTTGAAGAACAGAGAAAGTGGTTGAGCGAACGTGATGTGCGTTTGGAACAAAACGAGGCTCATTCTTTGTCAGAACCGAGGGATGAAAATTATGTGTCGACGTTCCTGGATTTCGGTCATCACGGGGCGAGTCGTCGGGTGGCCAGGCATGACGTGAAACTTTTTTTTTTGCTTTTTTTTGTTTTTAGCCAAATCCATTGAGGAAAGCAAATTCCGACATCGTTTTTTTCTTTTGTTTTTATTTTCATCAACCTTTTTTTTTTGCTCTAAGAAAGGCCCGGGTGACTAAAACAGGGTGACGACTCCAATGCTGAACATTAGACTGGTTTTGCTCAGGTGATCGGCGTCAATTTTCACTTTGGAAGAGTGGTCTTGATGGCCGAGCCCAAATGGGGAGAATCCGGTTTCCCTTGCGAAATGCAAAATGGCCTGGGTGACCGAATGTCGAAAGGCGAAAGCCTTAGGACGAAGCCTAAGATTTTTTTTTGCAGGTAGGTTTGTGTGAGAGACGAACTTCTGAAAAATTTTACACTTCTAGGATCAATATTGACAGTTATTAATTATTGAAAATATGCAAATTTAGGGCTAGGCTAGTGCTTTTTTGCACAATTTTGGGTTTAACTCTTTACATTATTGCTTCAAAGGTATGAAATTTGGTTTCTAGAAGTAATTTTTTGTACTGAATCCAATGCACAAACGAAATTGGGCTATCTTTTATGGTTTGGGTGGCAGAGCCTTTGTGAAAGCATTTCTTTGAAAATTAAAATTGGCATGTGGGAATAGTCCTAAACTGTCCATTTTTTCCAGTTTTTAGGGAATGTTTGAAGTTTTAACCCCCCCAAAAAATTGTTGACATTCCACAACATTATTAGGAAAAATTTTTTTAAGTATGATGTGTTTATTAAAACTATGTAATTAACATAAATGAAACTGTACTCATGGTTCTAAATTTAAATTTTCAGGCACAGGAACACATTTTGCAGTTGAATTTTCAGAAGTTAATCACTAACTAAATTGCTGCACTAACAGCGTTGATACTATTCAAGACATATGGAAAATGTTTGTACGTGAAGGAGGCATTTACGATTAGGGTCTTTCCTTATAGTCTTGGAAATAATGAAGAATCAATTTGACTGTCTCCTTCTCTAAACAGTATTGCCGTCCACTGCTACCATGAACTGTAGAAGCTGGTACTAAACTCAAAAAGTGGACACAGGGGATGTTGCAGGTGTCATTTCTTCCAGGCCACACCAACATGATTACTGCAGTGCATAAAATTTACATGTACATCATCTTCATCTTGATCACAACCATTTAGGCGGCCAATGTACCAATCGTCATAGTAGACAACAGCAACGTATTTTCCTGGACGTAAATCTTCTACATTTAATGCTAAATATATGCTTTGAGCCAGCAACAATGACTTGTGAACTAACTTGATTTTTATCAGAAGACAAGAAATATCTTCAGCTCAGTACTGTTCACAGGCACAAACTTGTAGTGGCTTCTCATACCTGGAACTGTTTTGCCATTTTCCAGTCTGTCTATTAGTGCTAATGAATGGGCCATAACCTCATTTTGGGATATGAAGAAGAATGTATGCCTTTCACTTTCGTCTTCTGCCCATTCGCAGAGATCTTCTGGCGACAAAATACGGTGCTCTTTGTGGCCTGGAGACTAGCACGTGCTTTTGCCACAAGGTTGCAACGAAATTCCATTCGGCTTGGACACAAATAAAATCTTGCTAATGGAAACAAAAATTAACAAATTCTTATAGTTTTTGTACTGGGCACTAGGGCCGTAACTGAAGTAATGAACTTTCTTTAAGTTGGGTAAAATTTCTGTCATCAGACGACTTATCACCACAGTCAAGAATGTATGCATGGTAGCTGCCATGGTGTCAGTCACTGTACCTCAGCAGCTTCCAAAGATTTTAATTTCACATTTTGGCTGGAAGATTTTAGTTTTAGCAATGGTAATATTCTTTGGTTTTAGTTTTGAGTAGTTTCATTTTCACAAATGAGTTTTACTTTTTAAATTAGTGTCAATTTTACTTTAGAAATCTTGTGTCACATTCATGAATTGCAGTGTAAAATTCACTATTGGGGCTCATAGTAGACTAGCCTACTTTATAAACTTAAATTCAAATTTACATCTATGAACGCTATATTTATATCAGTTATTTTATTGCGCGGTTTTAATAAACACATTGTACTTTAACAATTTATTTCTCAACAATGTTGAATGCCAACAATTTTATTTTTTTGTCGTAAACTTCAAACATTCCCTAAAATCTGGGAAAAAAGACAGTTTAGGAGTAGTCAGTCCCACATGCCAATTTTAATTTTCAAAGAAAAGCTTCCACAAAGGCTCTGCCACCTAAACCGTAAAAGATAGCCCAATTTTGTTTGTGCCATTGGATTCTGCACAAAAAAATACTTCTAGAAACCAAATTTCGTACCTTTGAAGCAATAATTAAGGAGTTAAACCCAAAATTGTGCAAAAAAACACTAGCGCTAGCCCTAAATTTGCATATTTTCAATAATTAATAACTCTGTCAATATTGATCCTAGAAGTGTAAAATTTTGCAGAAGTTCGTCTCTCGTACAGACCTACCAGCAAAAAAAATATTTTCAATTTTGTGTGATTTGACATGGAATGACCCCGGGCTGAAGATGAAGACGAGACATGAATGACGTCAGGCGGAGCGGCAGCATTCGGGAAAAGCAGGTTGAAAGCCGAAAGCCGACAAGGAAGCATTAGCTATCGGGAGAGGCGACAGGGTGCATGAAAGAAGGTCTAGTTGATCCACTCGATTGCGTTGGTCACCAGTTGGGTGTAAAGACGTCTGGTTTCCCTTGCATAGCCCAAGGCAGCCCGGTTGGTTAAAGGCCGAGAGAAGACGAAACCCATAGTGTGAAAGCGATATGGACGTCAGGATAACAGAGTGTCTGGAGTAAAAAAGCCAACATGGGAGTGGTGGTTTTGCGGGAGATGTGGGCAAGGAGCTCGAATCCGTCAAACGGAAGTGACCCATCGGTCCCAATTCAACACGCAGTTGGTGGAGGGTCATCTTTTTTTCCCTGCGTAACGCAAGGCAGCCCGGGTGACCGAAAATGAAAGACAAAGCCAGGGGGATCAGGCGATAGCATGCTGAAAGAAGAAGATAAAAGCCGAATGATGTCAGATGAAGCGGCAGTATTCGAGAAGCAGGTTCGGGCTCAGGTCCTTGAGCAAGATGGGAGAAAAGGTGGCCCAACGGGGCCTCATCAACTGTTAGGTAGGTATCGCTGTAAAGGAGGAGCGGTCACCTCGTGATGAAAAGTCCAATGGAAGAAGTGCAGCGAAAGCGAATGGGGGAGACAGCGACCTAGACCAGGTGCGCAGTTGGGTTGGCAAGCTGGCCCGATCCGAACAACTTAAATTCTCAAGGGTACGAGAGCACTACATGCAAAAATTGACAGGTATAGTAGATTTTCCAGTAACAAGAAACTCCACTTATGCAAATATCAACAATTTTCCGTTTCGTCGCTTATCAATCACTACCAACCTTTAAACGGTCAGCGTTCAAATCAATACCAATAATAACACAACATGCATCAAAGGTTCATAACGAGTGAAAACAATCAGATCACTAATGCAAACAGAAAGATTACTGGTACTTTGTAGCCATGCACTATTGCAATTTTTAGGACAATTTGAATAAGTTTGGAGTTATTAACACTAGATTTTCTAAACCAGTACTAAATTGATGGCATTTAACTGACAACTACAAAAAATACACAACACAAAACTGACACATACAAACGACACCATTTATTTCCGTTAACCTTACCTATAGTGTTTGGTGCTCCCATCATTAGAACAGCCAGAACCAGGGACGAAGTGAGTTTCTTTACGCCCTACCCACCTACCCATACACACAGGCGTGGTTTTATTACGCTCCTTACATAAAAAAAAAACTATTCAGTGCAGGTAATACTTACTTGAAGGACTTCTCTTCATCAAGTCCATTTTGAATGATCCCATTTGTTTGGACAATATTTCCATTTTCTTGATCTTTAGCCTTGTTTGAATCATATGGGGAGGGAGCCTTATCTTTCTTGTTTTTTTCATCAGTTTCTGCCGAATTCTGTTATAAATATAAAACCCATCAGCAAGAAGATAATTTATTACATTCATTGCTAATAATCGAACAGAATCTAAAAACACCTGCTTTTCATGGCAAACTAGCGCCCCGTAGCAGAATCTGCGCGACAATATGACGCGGACAGCTGAAGGCTGCCGTGGACAAATATTGGCAAAAATTCTGTCATTTTTTCAATTTTTGACTGGTTTTGACATTCCAATACACTATTTTAATCGTCTTGACGAGACCTTTCTATCAGTGGAGTAGTCATATCAAATGGGTAAAGCTGAAAAGTTATTCAATAAAAACCACTAAAGATGTGGTAAACCATATGATAAACACAGATTATCTACAGACAATTTTTTTTTTATCTACCGATATCCGCATCTCAGCCCTCTTGTAACAATACAAGGATGCAGGAACACAACAACTAGTTCTCAGCACTCGATTCAATAGATCTGTATGCTGACAACAATGAAAAAAGGCCGCTCGGTGCTGGTTCTCAGCACTCGATTAACAACAATGAAAAAGGGCTGTCCGAAGCCGTCATAGAACACAATACGCATTTTTCCTTTCCGCCTTGCATTGTTGGACTACTCCGTGCACTACATCATTATTGGAGTCGCGTGCTTTTTCATTGTCGGGCAGAGATGCGGACATCGGTAGATAAAAAAGTTATCGCCTGCTTCCCTCGTGCAAAGAACTAACAATCGCTCGGGCCTGCGGCCCTCGACATTGTTAGTTCTCAGCACTCGGGAAGCAGGCGATAACCTATATAGTCCTGGGGCATATGTGGTGCCGTGGAATTTTTCGTGATGAAATTGAATGACCACCTGGAATACATTCCTCATATACTCTGCAGTCGTGCCTTACCAGGTGTTGTGCTTGAATTTGTGGCAGAAGGCCTGTGTGACGTCATAAATCCAAGATGGTGGCCGCTCCGGATGTATACTGGAATAATCGGTCATAACTCCTTTCAGGGTTGCCCAAAGAGAATTCTGAACTGAACATTTTATGTTCACAATAAAATTCTGAGCAAAAAAGGTTATTATGAATTTCGCGATATCTCCTACCGTTTCGGTGTTGCATTATAAGCACTTCTCGCGTTTAAGACGCACGCTAGTGTGTCGCCTGCCAAGATAAATCGATAACATCCAGGTAATATGTATATATGAGCATGGCGACCACTAGACACGTTGTGTCTTTACAGCAAAGGTAGTTTGGATGTTTTCAGCCATCTGAGGATAAATACGTACGCGACTGAAAAGGCTGAAACTTGTTTAATCGGGAGACTTTGGTGGCCTGACAACATAAAAGTCACTATTAAGGACACAGCTTACCGTTTTCTTGTTGAAAAAACGATGTGAATAACGTTGAAATTTGCCTAATTACTACTAAAAGGAACAGAACACTAGATTGGCATTTCTATTTCCTAATTACTAAGAAAAAATGGATTTCATCAATTTGGACCAAAAATTACTGATATCTACCCCAAAACAAAACTTAAGGATTCCCGCCAAGCTTTTCGGCCGTGTGAAGTTGTGATATCAAACGCCAAGCTCTTTTGCCAAGCTATAAATCCCACCAACTAATACTTCAAACGTTAAATGAAATAATTGAAAATTGCGCTGTAAGCAATTTTCATACATTTCATTTAACCTACGAACTATTACTCGGTGGGATGAGCTTGGCGAAAGAGCTTGGCGTTTGATATCACGACTTCACATGGCCGAAAAGCTTGGCGGGAATCCTTAACAAGTTTTGTTTTGGAGTAGATTACTACTAAGTACTGGTACTTAGTTAGTACTGGTACTTAGTACTGGTACTTAGTTAGTACTTAGTAGTACTTAGTTAGTACTTAGTTAGTACTGGTAGTTAGTACTGGTACTAACTACTGGTAACGCTTTTTTGTATAACGAAAATAAATTTTTCCATGCGGTGGATAAAGCTGTTTCTTAGCTCATTTTACAGGTATTGATCTGGAGATGTGCCCTTTTCATATGGCTTCTTCTGATTGGTCAAGTGGTTCAGGGGTTAGCGAGCCCCAAACAACCAAATTGATTGTTTTACATTGTTTTAAACATTGTTTTTATGCAACAGTGCCAAACTGAACATTAAACAAATTCGTGCGTTTGCAAGGAGATACTGTAGTACTAAAAAAATGCTAATCAAATGAAAAAAGGTGACTGCTATCCTCAAAATCTAACGAAACCAAAAAAAAAAGAAGAAAAAGAAATAGACCAGAAAACTAGATTGGCGTTTCCATTTCATAATTACTAAGAAAAATATGCATTTCATCAATTTGGACCACAAAAATCTGATATCTACGCCAAAACAAAACTTAAGAATTCCCGCCAAGCTTTTCGACCGTGTGAAGTCGTGATATCAAATGCCAAGCTCTTTCGCCAAGCTAATCCCACCAACTAATACTTCAAACGTTAAATGAAATAATTGAAAATTGCACATAAGCAAATTTCATATATTTCATTTAACCTTCGAACTATTACTCGGTGGGATTAGCTTGGCGAAAGAGCTTGGCGTTTGATATCACGACTTCAAACGGCCGAAAAGCTTGGCGGGAATCCTTAAGTTTTGTTTTGGCGTAGATATCAGATTTTTGTGGTCCAAATTGATGAAATTGATGAAATGCATCTTAAGAAAAAATTACTTCAATAAACACAAGTATGCGTCTTAACTGGGTCTGCACCAACATTTTGGGGAAATGTCCCGTTAATGTTGTCCCCATGGGAGAGTATGGCAAGGGAGGGAAAACCAAACAACGGGACTAATGAAATATCCCAAAGACGACTGCCTTTCTTAAGAAGGCCAAACACCGGGACAGGCTATGACCGGGAGACAATCACGGAGATTAACTTGCAGTAGGGAGCCGGGACAGGCTATGACCGGGAGACAATCACGGAGATTAACTTGCAGTAGGGAGCCGGGGCGAGGGGAGGGGGCAGAAAAGGACGGAAAGAGGAGGGGTGAATAAAATTGAAGTATCAGTCTACTAATGAAAGAAATATTGCATACGCAATTTACTTTCTAGGATGACCAAATACCGGGGGAGGCTTAGACCGGGAGACTCAATCCACAGTGCAACATGCACGGGTCCTGCTCGTCTTTAATAATATTTCTTTCGTGCTGATCTGCAACACTCTACTTTGCCACCACCATCTGAATTTGGATGGGATATGAGAGACCACACCTATTTCCTTATTATGTGTACTTTCCAATGTGCAACTGAATCGATTCTTCAACTAATACAGTGTTCCTGTGTGAAAGGGAAATGTAATGTACCCTGTAAATGCAGAGCTCAAACTCTGGCATATACAGAGCAGCGGTGTGTCTGTGGCGGCGATGAAGATCTATGCAAAAATTGTGGCCAAAACACTGATTATATCGCAGATGACGAGGATTGTGATTCAGACCTTTAAATTTGTGTTGGAAATCTATACACCTTTGTAATAGATTTGTATTGTGTTCGCAAGAACAGCTTGCTTTTGAGTGTTGAACTTTAAAAATTGAAGTTAGGCCGTGATATTAAGTAATAACTTTTAATTGTGTATATGGGCAATAAATGTTATTTTACAACATAACTGCGCTTGAAAAGTGTTAAATATATAAGATTTCGGTTATAACTCCGAAACGGTAGGAGATACCATGAAATTCCTTTTTTGTTCAGAATTTTATTGTGAACGTAAAAGGTTCAGTACAAAACTACCTTTGGGCAACCTTGAAAGGAGTTACGATCGTTTATTCTCATATATGTCCGGAGCGGCCGCCATCTTGGATTTATCACGTCACACAGGCCTTCTGCCACAAATTCAAGCAAAACACCTGGTATGGCATGACTGTAGAGCAATATAAGGAATGTATTCTAGGTGCTCATTTAATTTCATCACGAAAAATCCCACGGAGCAATATTTCCTTACATATGCCCCAGGACTAATACTTCCGACAATTGGTGTCGCAGACAGTGGCAGAAATTTCTGCTTCTGTGCACTAGACACTTTGGTCGTGTAATGAGACCTCGTAAGAACATTATATCAACAAAGCTATAATAAATCAAAACCACTCCATACGTTTAGGACACCCTAACTCCCATCATCTGGTTTCTACTTTCACATGCTGGGAAGCAAACTTCTGGAAACGTAGGCAACAATCATAACCTGAAATCAACCTGCCCTTGTTTGGGCTCGTCAGGTACAGAATATTGTGAATGAGAGCAATGTGGGTGCCAAATATTCAGTAGAATGGAGCCCCATACGCGCGCCAACCTAATGCCACATCTCTCCCAGCCGGTTGTTACACCACATAAGCAGTTGTTCTGGCTTGCTCAATGAAGCCAGTCCGATTTTGTCCTTGTTAAACAACAATAACCATGCACGACTAACAGGAACAGAATTAGATTTAATTGTTCCTTTTCAATTCCACGACGTGCACCATGGCATATAACAACAATATTAAGTATATTCAACACAAAACAAAAACATCAAATACCAGGACCACCAGGTAGATTTTTGTTTCTATTGCCTAATGAAAATACACATTACCCGATATTTAGAATTCTCCGTCTCCTCATGCCATTTGATCTAGACTATGGAGCGTTGCCAGCACCGCTACCTACTGCGCATCTGTTCTGCACAGCCTCCATGGTATATAAGTCGAGTTGAAACCCATAATTTCATCTTTAGTTCAGGTATTATATATTTTCATTAGGTAATAGAAACCAAAATCAACAAGGTGTCCCTGGTATTTTGAGGTTTCTACGCCATGAAAATATACATTACCTGATATTTTGCATTCCACAGATCAGATCAGATCAGATACGGAGGTATTATTTTTTTTCAAAATTCCCTGTCTTTTCCCAGATTAAAAAGAACATTTTGCCGGCCCCCGGCCAGGCCGGCTAAAAATGGTTTCTTTTGCTGTAGAAAGTACTATACCTGGCAATTTTAGCATTGCTGTCTCAGTGATGCTGTTGGTTGCTTGAGACTTGAATTGCCACTTCAGTTCACCCTTCCACGCATGCGTATGCGTGGTCCTCCCTATATAAGAGTGGTGGCTACGAAGGCTTGTCATCTCTTTGTCTCACGGCTAAGTCAAAAGGTGACACGTGAGGGGAGGCAGGGAGGGCCCTAAGGTAAAGTACTTTCTACAGCAAAAGAAACCATTTTTAGCCGGCCTGGC
>JAHWFP010111081.1:120442-138754 GCA_023313725.1 Lithobius niger
TAGATTCAACGAGGCCTCTCTGGAATGAATAGGGAAAATGTAATGGTGGCGATCAGTTCAGTATTGGATGGTGGACGATGAATGGAAGCTAGGTTGGCATGGTGGAGCTGATCAGTGAAGGGTTGAGGAGATAGCTGGAAGGGGGTTCAGAATTTCAATGTTGTTGATTCGAAACTGGAAAGGGTTTGATGTAATGGTGATTTCAAAGGAGATTCACATTAGGGGAACGTAATAAGGATATGCGAAAGAAAGAAGAAGGAAAAAAGTTTTTTGTTTTTTTTAGGTAAGTTAAGAAGTCTGAAAAAAGGGATCCCGTTGAGCGGCGGGTTTAAAAAGATTTTTAATTTTTTTTTTTGTTTTGAATCGAAAGTGGAAAAGAACGAAGTGCCGGCCAAGGTATGAATTCGTGAATTAGGGAGAAGAAGGGTGGGATCGTAGCCCTAAGCAGTAGTGGCGAGCCTTAGCTCTGCAAGGGGAGCATGAAATGTCAATCGTGGGTGATGAGGAAAGTGGGATCATATTCGGGAGCAGGGGGAGGGAGTGTAGGACACTGTCAAATTGCCATAAGGAATATGCTTGTAAGTCATGAGAGAGAGTGGTGGTAGCGATCGAGTCCCGTGCTTTAGAAATGTGAGATTGGCGTAGTTCGAGAATAGCAGACGAAATGGTTTCGGGTTCGGTGATGCCCGTGTCATGTAACACTACTGGACGACATGGAATGTCCGTTTTAAGTCTTGGATCTAAGTGCGTGCCGGGTGTAGGAAATTGGAGAAGCGTGGGTAGCACGGAGCACACTTGCTTAGATCGTCAATTGGGTGGAGAATCCAGGAAGAAGATAAAACGGAGGAGGACGTGCTGGTGGCATCTTTGTTGCGTAGCACATCCGCTAATACATTGTCCGTCAGCTGTTTCAGTTGGCTGGTGTTTTCCGCGTTTAGTTTGTTTTCGCTCGCGAGCGATGAGATTAGGGAGTGTTGGTGGAAAATCACATCCTGAAGGTGTAGAAGGTAGGGTTTGACCTTTTTTTTGTGTTGCGCTTGAATTGTTCTCGGGCATGAACATTGAGACGCAGTTTGTGTCACAAGTTAAGAAAAATCTTGTCATGGTCTACTTCGATTAATTCCTCGTGGTCGAGGCCATACAAGGGTGAGACCTGCTTTTCTGGAGGTGAGACTAGGCCTTTTTGTGATGTGGATCCTGTTGGGGAGGGGGACACAATAGATGGAGTGGAGTCATGACCGGGTGTGTTTCCTTCAACGTCCTTGGAACGATGGCTTGGAGAGAGGGGAGTAGCAGGAATTTCAATAAAGGCTCCCGGTGGAATGTCGAAATCAGGGATGGTTTCCGTGATTGGAGAGGAAGGGGCTTCTTCAAAAATAAGCGGGTCGTCCCCGTTGGACGAAGTGGGAGGCGAGGCTAGAAGGACAAACCCAATTCGACGGCGGCGTCCCGGCTATGGGCAGACTGGAGAAGGGCCGGTGGGTGGCGTGCGGAAACAAGGTGGATAAAAGACGGCGAGGGAGCTGGAGGCAAAGCTGTTGATGGATGACCCATTTCGCAAAGGATTCCACGGTAGGTTCTGTGAGGAATGAAGCTTCAACGTTGAGGTGTAAGAACAACGATCCCGATTCGACGGTGACGTCCCGGCTATGGGCAGACCAAAGATGGCCGGGAATGGAGCGTGCGGAACACGGCGGGCAAAAGACGGCGAGAGAGCCGGAGGCCGAGTCGTCGATGGACAATCCAGTTCACAACGGCTTCCACAGTAGGTCCAATGAGACGGCTGCAACGTACAGGTGGTGGAACAACAAACCCAATTCGACGGCGACGCCCCGGCTATGGTCAGACTGGAGGCGGGCCGGGAATGGAGCGTGCGGAAACACGGCGGACGAAAGACAGCGAGGGAACCCGAGGTTGGGCCGTCGATGGAGGATCTTGTTCACAATGGCTTCTACGGCAGGCCCAGGAAGACATGGAGATTCAAGGTCGAGGAAGGGAAGGCGAGAGGCCAGAGTGACAACCCCGTCTCGACGCCGACGTCCCGGCTATGGGCAGACGGAGACGCACCGAAGAACGTGGAGAGCGGGCAGTGATGGAATCTCAAAGCGGCATCCAGCCAGAGGGCGATGGAAAGCTGGCGAAAGCCAGGGGGAGAACGGTTCTTATTCAGCAGGCGGTGGAGGGACGAGTAGGGCGAGAGGCGGTCGGACGTCCTGAGCAAATGACGGGCGAAAGAAGAGGGAACCAACAGAACGAGCCGCATGGCGGCTTGAGACAAAGAGATGACGAGCCCTCGTAGCCGCCACTCTTATATAGGGAGAACCACGCATACGCATGCGTGGTAGGGTGAACTGAGGCGGCAATTCAAGTCTCAAGCAACCAACAGCATCACTGATACAGCAATGCTAAAATTGCCAGGTATAGTACTTTCACAGCAAAGAAAAAAAAAGTTCTTGTTTTCCCTGAAATTTCACTGAGATTTTGGCTCTTTTTCCATTTTCCCTGAGGTTTCCAGGTTCTCCAGGTTTTGTCTGAACCCTGAGGAAGCAGAAATGGCACGCAGTTCATGGGCGGTAATGCGAATGCCCTCCTCTGCACAGTTGATGTCAACGGCGTTATAGGCCTGAATGTTGACAGTCTTTATCCAGGTGGCCACCATTCGGGCTGTAGTTTCGCCTCGTTTGGCCGTAAAGGGAAGAAAAAGCTGCGACCGACCACAGAGAATAGGTTCGGATGCCTTGAAATAAAATTTCAGAGCTCGGACTGGGCAAAGACTTCGTTCAGGTTCATCTCCTAGGATCGCAGAGAAAGCAGGGGTGATGAATGGGTGAAATAGCTTGGAAGGTTTTTGAGTCTTCGCACGGAAATAGGACCGAAATAGGACCGGAAATAGGACTGCAACGAAGGCATCCAGTAAGGGCAATTAGAATAAGTTGTCGTGTAAGGTAGCTACGCGTGCAGGAAGACAAAGGCTCGTAAGGCCCGGAATGCAGGGACTAGACAGTCATTGAAATAAGTGTGAGCTCGCATGTGGGGCTCATGGCGATGACAGCTGATTGGGTGGACAATCAGCGCAAACACATGAGGGGCGGTGCAAAGTAAGAAGGGAAGAGTTGCTAAGTGATACGTTACGTGATTCGAAATGAAACGAAAGAGGTTATGCACAGATAGATGAAGAGGGATATGGAGATAAGCATCTTCGAGGTCGTTGGAGATGGTAAATTCTTCTGAAGAGCTTCTCCGATGGAGCCGAACGTCTTAAAGTGTTGTGTGAAGATGTGAAGATTTCAGAGATTGTAGATCAATCTTGCTCCTCCTTCCTTTCTGTGGATTTACCCGAGTAGGGCACCAAAAGCTGTTTGCTTTCTGTTGTGAATTTTTTATCGCATCTTTTGATACACGAGTTTTTGGACTTCAATTTCGAGGCGGGGGTCGAAAGGGGTGTTTTAGATCCATGGGGGTGGTTCGAGAATGGTTGCTGGAAAGGACAAGAAAGGTGCAGTATAGCCTTTTTCGATGGTTGGGAGGAGAAACACGTCTGATAGTTATTTTTCTGTAAGCTGCAATGTGGTGTTGAAGTCCCCCACCTGTCGAACGGGGAAAGGTTTGACCCTGGACGAATGATTGGGTTAGGGGATGACCGGCTGCCGCTTCGCGGTAACCACACGTGAGCCTGAACCGTGGCGGCGCGCATGGACAATGAATGAACTATACGGACAAACAAGTCAGCGCGTAGCTCAGCACTATAGTGCAAACAAACACTGTGCGCTCGGAAAATGCACCAGTGTTAGTAGATATTCCTACAAACCATATAACAAACGTGAGTTTCTACACATTTCCGACAAATTTTCCCATGAAATGCAAACGATGGGTTTTGCCGCAGGAAAGATTTAAACGTGTCAAACGTCACGAAGGACGCTTACATCTTTTCTTCTCACTTCAAAGGCCAAAGCGGCCTAACTAAATTATACCTTGACCCCATTTCTGCTACCGCAAGCAATAATGAGGCGAGTTTAAGCTGGGGTCTTACTTCTTATGCATGTTATGTGCTAAGGAACTTGAAATCAAAAGAAATACTTAATATGAAATCTAATAAATATGTCAAATATATCCGAACACAAACATACTTTGATTTTTTGTTTGTTTATAACATTTTTAATAATACGATAAATCTTCAGTTTTGATACAACAGCACTAAAAAGAACATTTTGCCGGCCCCCCCAGCCGGCCGGCTAAAAATGGTTTCTTTGTGCCCAAAACATACTTAACCTGATAATTTAGCATTACATCCTCGAATGTGATGTTCCCCTGGAGGTTTCTTCTTCCGGTGCGCAGCCGCCTGCTTGCATGTCCCCTACTGCGCATGTGCGTGGCAGTACTCCCTTATAAAAGTGACAGCGCACACGCTATCTGCATTCATTTTACTCTCAATATGTCAGGCGGTGACTCGAGAGGGGAGGCAGGGCGGGAGTTAGGTTAAGTAGGTTAGGCACGTAGGCTTAGACGTAAGCATTTGTCGTTGTCGAAAAGGGCAAAAGAAGGGACTTCAACTCTTTTGGGGATGGTGAGGGCAGACCCAAAATTTAATTTGACTTCACTGCACAGGAACTCACATTCACGGTAAGTGTCAAAATTCGACACGGTCTGTGTCGAACATCAAGGGTTCACCCTTGCCCAAGAGGGAGCCCCACCATTCCGTAGTAGGCAGGTGTGGAGAGTCGTCGACTGGCCCAAGACGCTACGGGGTTTTGCGTATTTGTCTCGTAGAGCGAAGCCAAAGCCGGTTTTTAGGCCTCTGTTTATCACTGGGGCATTTGCAGATTCGGATGGTTTGTAAAGGAAAAAGTCAGGGAGTGTGTCTTCTACTGTTTTAAGAAGAGATGCCAATGGGATAATCGGATCGTCAGTGGTCGTCCGGGAAGTGGATGTGTTTCGGGGCAGGCATCCGAGTCGTCTGGCCTGGCTGCGTCAATACGGGGTTCGGTGCGTTAGTGTTGACCGAAAGGGGGGTTGACTGCTTGCGTCTCTTAGCATCAGGGACAGAGGTGTGCGAAAGGCGCTTGCGGCTATCGTGAATTGTTGTGGATGGGACCCACTCCTGTGTGTTGGCCCAGCGCACGGACGAGGTGCACGACGGGGGATGCATCGGCGTTGTTTCAGCATAGCGGCGGAAGGCAGAGTCAACGAGGTTGTGAGCTTCGCTGCAAGTAACACTTCGATCCCTACATGATGACTTGGATAGGTCGAGCGGGTAGTAGGTGGCCAAAAGGCCCACCTGAGATGAAGCTTAATGGAGTCTTCGTTTGGCGTCCAGGAAAAGCGCTTTAGCTCTTCTGCCAAGACCGAAAGGTTGGGAGGCGTTGGAGTACGTTGGGCGTCTTGAAGCGGGGAGTCGTCTTCGTCGTTGACGACATGCAAGTCCCGTTCTGAGCCGGGCGTGTAGCGGTCGTCGCGGACAGTTCGGAAAGCAGGAGGAGAGAGCACAGCATCCGAGGCTGGAGCGGTGAGCGAAAGGGTAGCTTCCATCGTGAAGGAAAGGAGAATCCAAATTCCAGGCCGAAAGGCGAGGCACGAGGTGACGCGAAGGAACCTCTGGAGGAAAATGAATGCCGAGACCATCCACGTTCTCGCTTATATAGAGGGCTGTTCATGCACAGTGGGTCATGCAAGCAGGCGGCTACAAGCAACTAAAAAACCTCCAGGGAGACATTAATTGAAGACAATGTAATGCTAAATTATCAGGTTAATATGTTTGGCAAACAAAGAAATTAAAATTTTAACGTAGTGGATTTTTAAAACCTTTTAAAAATTACAACCCTTATTCACTGTACAGGATTACTGCTTAGCATGTTTTCTGTTAACCCTTGTGACTGAGCTCCACAACAAAGAAATTTGACAATGATTGGTTAATTTCTTTAAATAACAAAAGGTAAACGAGATCGCAAATATAAGTTTATGTACTTTTACGTAAAATATTTAATAAAAGTGACTAGGATCATAATGTTCAGACTTAACCAAATTGTGGCTGGTTTCGGCACGTGCTCCGGTAGCACCAGCTGGTGCTTGCTACCGTCTATCCCTGGACAACTTAAAAGCAATGCACTAGACATTAGTTTTAGTATTTACAAGAATTTATAAATTCTTGGTATTGACAGCTGACAAGCCTTTGCTAGTTAATCTGTAAAACCGAAGCAATTTACGAAACTGAAACTCGCGTTGAGTAGTGAAGCTGACATCGGTATCGGACACATAAACCGATCCGATTATCAGAAGAAAAGTATCGGCCGATAACGACCCGATGATTGATCGATCCCTAATGCGCCCGAATATGCCGTCTGTAACACCGTAGAACCAGCTGTTCTATTGGTCAGATCGAAGGCTTCCAGCCAATTACAGCAAAATTAAATACAGAATATGAAGGCCAGGTACATTCACGGAAAAAAAAAAGAAAATGTCATACTTAAATCACTAAGCTACCACTGTCCAAATCTCTTAAAACCCCGTTTTAAGTCTCAATCAAAAATTCAAGTGTATGCAGCTCCCACTAGGCACGCTGCTCTGCCTACAGGCCGAGTCCAGGCCGCTATTGTTATCCCATAGCACTTCACTTAGTCACCTTTTCATGACCAGTGATAGCGGGTTTTATAACTGAAGGTAACTACGGTGGACGGTGGGCATGATATTTACACATGCTGTAAGAAAAGGTTCTCATGTTTCGACACTTGTGTTACAAATTTAACTTACTCTAGAAGGTATCCACCTTATCGATTGTGTCTTTTCCTCACACTCCTAGGATGTCTGGTCTGCCACGACATGTCTTTGCACCTCTTCCTTCCTTCGTAGCCACTTGTATCCTTGAGGTAGTGGGCTATAAGGGTAGTTCTATGCCTTCCGGAGCAGGCTGCCACTACTTCATCTAGTGGTGTGCCTCATCCGTAGGCCCATGAGGCAGCCAGTGTTCCAGCCTCGTGCGCTCTCACATGCTCGGGTACGTCTACGTGATGGGTTTCGAGGTCGTATGTCCTTCTAACCACCTCACTTCATAATTTTCCGAAAACTTGAGGTGACAGACCTACATTGTGTAGTGTGCGTGATTAGGTCTACATCCAGGAGGGGAGGGGGGGGAGGGTGTTGCACCTCCCGTTGTGTCCCTTTCTTCCGTAGACCTTTAGATTTTTCCCGATAGTGTCTCTGTTCCCTGATCAGACATTGTAGTCTTTCTTTCTCTACTTCAGCCACTAATTTCTTAAGGCATGTATTATTACAGGTTTTGGCAAATGACCTGGCTTCAGTGTCTGGAGTATGGGTAGGCTGCTGCAAGTCTAGGGATCACCGGGTGGTCCGTCGTGCTCCGGTTGCCTACACAGTGGAGGGTCGAATCAATGATTGTCGGTAGCCTGTGATGCGGCGGCAAGTCCTTTTTTAAAACAGGTCTCCCAAGAAGAAGGTCAGTTACGGTTGGGTTACATGAGTCATAGTCGTTATCCTTGCACCACAGGAACCACCTAATCCATCAACATTCATAATCCTTCCTCTCCGATTCACTGAGGAATTGGAGTGTGCGGTCCGAAAACCTCTCTAGAAACCTCGGTCGTGTTCGTGCTGCAGGATAGAGTCTTCAACTGTGGCGGTGCAGAATAGAGGAGTTCGAGTAGAGGATAATACAGAGTACTGAGTCATACCGGTATGACTGGTCTCTGGTCTCGTGGTCGTCGTCCTGAAGTGTGCCGATGAAGAGTACCCCAGAACGGCCTCACATAAATGTCGTCACTGAAGAAAGTCTTCGGTTCTTGCTGCCTGTCCGCTAGGGCTCCAGCGGCCAAGGGGTTGCCCTCAACGCTGAAGGTGATAGTCCTTCGCAAACCGCCCTTCCAGGGGCGAGACCGGGTTTTTTTTTTTGGACGCAGTTGTGCCTCTACTCCACATAAGCCCCTTTTTCAGCTGGTGCCGCAGTTGTGAATCATAGGTTCCCTGTGGCACTGAAGGCTCCATGGAAAGGCCTTACAGTAAAAAATCTTGTCAGAGGTGGGGCTTGAACCCAACGCCCTCATGGAGGACCAGAACTTAATTCTGCACCTTATACCATTCTGACTGTACTTCTAGAATTAACGAAAAAGTCTCGCCTGTGCTCAGGGCTGTGTCAGGAAGTGAACTATGAAAGCAGCGGGACGGGTCCTTCTCTATTCAAATGCCAAATACCAGAAATCTGGATGCTGCCAGCCTGAACGGTGCTATGAGGATGAAAACGTCTAACCGTCTTCTGAAAGGTTCTGCCCAACCCTTCCGAATGTCAATCCAGTAGCAGTCGCCACTTGGCCAGTATACGTTACAAAGCACTCGCTATTTCACAATTTTTACTTGCCACATACCAAATACGTCTTGTGTGATGAAAGGTTTCTCTAATTTATGTATTAACAAAATTGTGCAATTTTCTTAAACTCCAGTATTAATGCAGAAAATCCAGTTATATTGCCCTTATAAATCTGAGCATAACGCCGCAAACCGTTCGTCTCTAACTTCCAGAGATAACCCTGTTTAGTGGCATGCTCTGTAGCTAGTCGTCGATATGGCGAGTAAGGCTAAATTCCAAGTCACCAACTGTTGATTTCCACTCGCCAAATGGCAAGTAGCGACCGACATTGGGAAGGGTTGGTTTTGCCACTGTCTCTTTATTACTAACGTGATGAGACGAGGAGAGAGGAGGTGTATGTCTCCTTGTCTCATTTTTCCCGATCTGCGACAGGACCTGGCTAGTGGGGACTTTTGTATCCTTGTCACCTGACGTGTGATGAGTCACTTGCCGTTCTTTCTGACGAAGTTGAGCTAGCCGAGATGTACGTCTCCTTCTTGGGCGAGGCGAAAAGAAGCCTGAAAAACAGATTATTGCATTTTCAATCAAATTGTTGGCTCGATCGGCGCCATTGCATTATCAAACCGATCGTCAACTTTATCCTGGATGTCTTACCGTGACGGTCAGAACTAACACACATCCACTAACCATATTACGTAGTAAGAGAGATCCATCATCCGTGGGGCCGATCCTGTAAAAGTCCACTCAAAAATCTCCCAATTTGAAAAATGCCTCGTTAGTGACATGGCTCCTGACGGTGCCGTTGTCTGGAGTCAGTTTTCGTCTGTACTTCTTAAGAATGAGGAAGTTGTACGTTTATTGGCTTTTGTCTCCTTCCCCTGCAGTAATGTTCCAGTCTGCACAGAAAAGCACAAGCTTTTCTTCTTGGTTCCAGAAGTTTGGCGATTGTACAAGTACAATGCACCATTTTGAAATGGAAATGAACAGAAACTCACACACACGTCTAACCACATGTGTGTCCAAAAGTGATATGGGATAACAATGACGGCCTGGACTTATACTGTAGACAGAGCAGCGCGCCTATCAGGAGCTGCATACACTCGAATTTTTGATTGAGACTTAAAACGCGGTTTTAAGAAATTTGGAGAGTGGTAGCTTAAATAAAGTGATTTAAGCATGATAACTGATGGTAAGTATTTTGAAGATATCAAGAAACACAGGTTCGTTAAGACTTTTTTTTTCTACGATTGAGTTGAAAGGATTAACTTTTGCTGGCTTTTCCCAGTCCTCGGTAAACCAAAATTGAACCCCAAAAGCAGTATAGAAAATTTAGCAACCTTCGCTAATGTGAATTACGATTCACTAGTCACCTGGCCAGTAAACATCAAAACTTGCACCAATCTAATAGCCATGAAAAAAAGTTTCTTTAAATTTGTTGTGCTATTTCAGGGGTTCAATCATTAGAAGTTTTGCACCAATAGTGAAAGATTAGTTGGTTAGTCCTTAAAATTGTGAAGGCATTAAAGATTTATTGCTGGGGAATAGCACACAAAATTAAAGTCCGGCATTCACGTGACGTCTATGTCGCCGACGTCTTCCCCGTTTTGCCTTGCGGCGGTACGAAAACCTAGAAAAGAGTCGGGCGACCTACATGCATACACATGGCGTTTCTACTCCTCCTTGCAGCCGGCGCGTCACTGGTCATCATGACAACTTGAATTTGGCGGGGTTTTCGTTATCTAGTAAAAATCTATGATGCTATTGGTTGACTGGTCACCCTCTACTGCCCGAAGGCAGGATTGTGTCGCCGAGCACAGCGTCTTTATTCATTCAGTTGCAGACTTCGCGTACACGTGGCGTCTTAGGGACGATACTGGAATTCGGTGCTCTAGCCAAACGAGGCAAGACGCTGCCGACGAAGACGACACGTGAACGCTGGGCTTAAGCCACTAACTACAAAATTGCAACCACCACGGCGATTGCCATTGGAGAAATCTGACTGGGTAGTCATCTTTGCTCGCACAGAATTTTACTAAGTAATGGGAGGAAAGATTCTCGTATTGCAAACACAACTGACACAATTCTTTTTATCATTTTTTTTTTGGGGGGGGGGGGGGGGTGAAATCTACAGAAAATTTCAAATATGATCAAAGCCTATCCAGAACTACCTTCAAGCCAAGACTAAGGAGTTATGTTTAAATTATTCAACAGTTTACACTTACTACTAGCCCGAGCCTTGCAATACGGGTATCCAAATCTTTGGTTGTTGGGGAACTGCCCAGTACATACTCCACCATTTTCACACCTAAACCACTTGTTTCTGACGATCTTGGAGACAAAACAGAATTAACATCTCCGCTACCGCCTGGGTAGCTACCAGACCGGCGTTGCACCATGATAGGCTGAGAAACAGCATGTTCTATGAAAAAATAAACAAGGGGAAAAAGTTATAGCAAACAACAGTTGAGTGAAATAGAACTGTACCCAAACAGCCATAAAAAACAGAAAGGCAATGTACTGTCGTCTTTCATAGGCCTACAAAGTTGGAATGATGTTTCTCGCGCACAGCCGAGCCACCTAAAAGCACCATATCATTTATTTAATCTGGGTTTCTGACGAACCTTTAACAAATTTCTACCACATCCTCTTTAAAGTTTGACCGATTTTGATGTTGCAGCACATCATTTTAATGGGTTCAACGAGACCCTTTCCATTGGTCCGAAAGCCAATTACATAGAATTAAAACAATGAAATGTCATTTATAGTGAAATTAATTTACATGTAGTTACCTATGGTTGCCCCAAGCTGATTAAGAAATTCTTGTGCTCAAGGACATTTTTTTTCCGACTCCGTTAAGACCTTAGCACACGACAGTGATTTAATATGTAAAACCTTAATAGCTTACAAAAATGAACCCTTAAATTCATCTCAGAATGGGTGCTAAGGAATACGTAGGCTACTTCGGAATATCTCCGAAGCGGCAATTTCGGCTACTAGCTTTTAGAGTCAGTTGTCAGGCATCTGGCTCAAGGCTGCAGAGGAGAGAAAAACATCTACCTTCGTTAACTTTCTGACACAATTACTGCTTGCTGGTCGTGAATCGGTTGAGATACTGGAAATGCTTCATTGACTTTATTTATTAGAAGATCTTTACAAGAAGCACTGTAATCATTCCTTTCTTTGGTGAGCCTAGATGAGCTTCTATCGGCGACTGTGCCATCTTGTATATTGTTGATGAAGACACTTGGCGATCCAAAATCCATGATGGGAAACAGGCTTCGCATGGAGTGCCGCTGCAGCATGTTCTGCTCCGGGGCACTTGGTTGGCTTCAACCTGGCGACTGGCTGGTGCAAATAACTTTAGAAACAGCACCTCCGCATTACGGAGGCAGGGGAAAGGAGAGAAGCACACAGCACCTGCGTAATTAAACTTCCCATCATTTTTGCTTTTGAAACTGGTTTCGACGTTGAAAAGACATGATTTAACTCCCTCCAACAAGGAATTCATGCTGTTCTGAATTAACTGACTTGCCTCCAATGCACTCATTGCAGGTGGATTCTTCGGTAACTTGGGAGAAGTAGTGATCGAAGGCGAAGTTGCGGCGGTATCGCTTCGACTCGTGTCCACACACTATAACTTTTGTCGGCTAAAATTTTCTAAAGCCGGTTTCCAGCAAAAATCTTTCTTCCTCCGGAGGTCCTGTTGATCTGACTTCTTCCAAGAATGAGAGTGCCCACAATTTTTAACAGTGTAGTAGTCTGACACACTGGAAACGTTGCTGCATCGAAATCACGATTTCGGCATTAGAGATGCTAATCGCCCGGTGTTAATCGGTTGCCAAACTTCCCAACCGTGATTCCATTCCCCATTCTTTGAGAGCACGGTTGCGCACAAAGGAAAAAAAAATAAACACAAACAACTTATAGCAGCACAGGTATGTCAAAAGCATGAGGTCTGTCCAACGAAAAAGTGATGAAACGGTTACGAGGCACAGCGTTCGCCCAGGTAATGGAACAGACTACGAACTTAAGGTCGGAGGTTGCTGAAAGCTTGAACCAATCCAGTTATCACCTCGATATCACCAAGTTGTGTACAGACATCCCAATCTGACACAACGCCCCAATCTGACACAGATCGATACCCCTTTATGGCAATTCGACACAATCCGGCCTGAAAAGGTGTTCTAGGAAATTTGTCAAGGACGTCACTGAGGGGTTTGCAGGGGTCCACCCCGTTCTCGCCACACCACGCAAACCATTATCATTTTGCTTCGTACACTCCCTGTGGCACTGTAATAAGAGGGTGGGGATGAGAAACACACATCCTTTAGACTATGGGTGAATAGATCTGGATCCAGAGAGAGCGGGGTGGGGTCTTCCTTCTTCAGGTACACGGTCCATGCTGCCGTTGGCAAAAGAGGGGGCTACAAGGAAGAAGGAACCCTGGGACGACCGGATTTTGTGCAGCACCAACTCTGCAGGATGGAAAACGGGGGGAATACATAGGAAAACATGAGATGCTGAAGCTTGTGTGTTCCATGCTTAAGGTTTCAGGAATGGGGAGACAAAACTATGGAGCTAAATCTTGGAGCGAGTAGCGCATAGGTCCACAGGAAAGGAAAAAAAAGACACTCCAAAACCCTTCACTGATGTTGATCAAAGACCACCCACCCTAGCAGCTGGAGTAAGAATATCACCCCTGCTCAGTAAACACCATTAACACCCAGAATAATTTCTCTTTTTCATATTTATGATCCTCCCCCCCCACCTTTCTGCTGAAATTTGCCGCTGCCCACCAGCAAGAACAATTTATGGTTCATGTATATGACCCCTGTCCCCCTTTTTTCCGCCATGTTTGCTCACGACCCTAACCAAACTTGGATCACCAACCTTAACCACAAGAGTAAGAACAATGGGTGTGCCCTGTCGAGGGGAATTGAGAATAACAATTACATAAAAATTGTAAAAGTAAATATGAGGGGAAAAATTGTAAAAATTACAAAAAAATTACTTTTTTTTTACTATACCCACCGTCACTGAAAAAATTCTTCGTATGGGTGTACAGTCTGTACACGCCCTCCACCCCAAAGGAAGAAATTCTCCCAAAAATACAAAAATATACCACCCCACGGGGGTTGTGTCTTAAGATTTTCTTACATGTGTACTACACGGCAAACCTGGGAGCAAAAAAAAATGCATTTCATCGTGGAGACTTTGTCCGTATGTGGAAGTTCGTCAATCAGTACATTCAATTTCCCAGCCAATAGTCCGGGTAGTAGCATCACATGCCACGCCAGACACACGTTGAACAACATGGATACTTCCATCAGGGTACAATAGCGGATCCCATCCCCTTGTGCAGAGCAGAATATCCAAGGTGGGAGGTGACCTGGTACCTCTTGCGTTACTGTCGCCCACCACTGCACAGAAGTCCAGGGCAAATTGAACAAGGAAATCTTATCTTCCCAAGAGTGCTATTAGGAGCCATTAGCCTTTTCGAAACCAGTGCATGGGTCTGGCCTTCCAATTACCCAGCCCACAGACACGTGCATTAAGGAATCCTTTGTCATATCACTGCTCCCAAATCACTGGTGGATGTTGAAGCTGTGCGCTGAAGGGATGGCAGACAAGATCAGCTCGCGATCCTCTCTGGAGATGGACATAACAGCAAGATGGTCATGTTTCTTCGCCACCAGAAACATGAAGGTTTGCGCAGGAATTTTTCTGTCAAAATAACGCTCTTTCACATTGACGCCTAGGCCCAGTCTCATGGAGAGATACAGGCAGAACTGAGGATCTTGGACGAGGTTCCGTCGGCATATGTTGCGAAAACAGCCAGTCGTCGGGGTATTTAAGCGCGAGAGCATATACAATGGCTGTGAAGAAACACCATTACCGGCGGCAAAACTGATGTAAACACGTGGGGAGATGCACTGAGACTGAATGGAATCACCTTGAGGTGGTACGTACATCCCCCCGAAATGATCCGGAAAAAGGATGGATGCAGGGGTACGTGGGTGGTAGGAGTTGTCTAGATCCATGAAAACAAGTGTACTTGACAAGCCGCAGGAGCTCTCTGGCCAATGCCAACATTTTCATTTGGAAGTAGTCTTTTTGTAGGAATGTTTTGAGCTCGCACAGGTTGAAGATTAAGCAGGTGCTCCCATTCTTGTTTCGGATGACTCACCTCAAGCGAGATGACGCCAATGGAGCGAGCGGTGTGGCTAGTTTAAATAAAGTCTGCCGAAACCGCATTGTCAGGCAAGGTTTATCCCAGGCAACTATTTTAGGCTCAGCGATGCCTAACGAATCTGACAAGTTCTAATAATATTTTAATAGGGCTGGCGTTGGTTTCAGTAACCGAAACTGTAAAGAAACCCCAGCTCCAAAACCTGATTGGGGAGGCAGCCCATCCCTAAAAATCAAAAATCTGGGAACTTTAGACTCAAAGCTACAAACCGCAACCTTTTTATTCATGGCCGCGTAAGCCTATTTCGTTAAAACCGAATACTGTTAACTATAATTATTATATTATTATTATTATAAGTTCGCAACCAATGGACCAATTATTCTGATTCTGTCAGTAAACCAAGGCCTGAATTTTTTTCTACAATCTTGCACAAATAGAACATTAAAATCTACACCCGTTCAATTTTAAAATACAATAGTGTGTTTTGCAAAAACAGAAACTAAGCAGGGGAACCAGGTTGAAGTTCGTTTTTATTACCTAAATGAAAATATCCATTACCAGTCTTAACCTAATAGCAGTATCCTTCTATTGAGAGCTATAATCCCTAGCGAAAAGTTAGCTTCTCCGCCGGGCTCGCAGCTCTCCTTCATTGTGCATGCGCTGGCCTCTATATAGCACTTGTAGTGGAGCATTCCCATCTTTCTTCCTCTCTGATAACCTTGGTACGAGATGGGAGGCCGGGCGGGTGAAGGTAATGTATATTTTCATTTAAGCAATAAAAACAAACTTACACCAGGTCCCCTGGTAAGTTTTAATTTTTATATGCTGATTAAATATCCATTACCTGTCTTGCAATAGCAGACCACGTCAATATTGATGGCGGGACCAAGGTTGACCAGTACCCGTGCTGCGAGACGGCAGCCCCAGGATCCAAGATCCAGTGAATCGAGCATCACCCCGATAGATCTGTACTAAAGTCAGAAAAGTGCCGTCCATGGAGATCGTTGAAGGTAGAAATTAGTACCGAAGAGAAAAGCTTAGCGCACTTTTACTGGAAAACAAAACAGCATGCTGAACAGCATGGCCGTAGCCAAGAGAAAAACGGGATGTTGGTCGAATTCTGGGTCAGAGAAATGAGCGAGGTCAAGAATAAAAAGAATGACAAAACCTATTACTTCAATCGATGACGAGGCAACGATCGGTCGGGAACCAAACGGATGTAGCGAGAAGACTGTAGGGTTAGGAGGAGCTGATGGAGCGGAGCACTGAAGTAGGAAACGTATGACTCGTAAGGACGGAATTGGTGACATCGCTGTTGTCGTCAATGTTGTGTTTTGGTCTTCTCTTCTTTTTAATGTGGTTCTGCCCAAAAAAGGGCTAAAGGTAATTCAAGTCAGTCACATCTCAAAAACCACACATTTGTTCAATTATGATTCGAAGAATTATGGGCGAGTTGCAGCGTAGAAGTCAAAAGGTATTATGCACTACGGAATAAAGTTTTGCGATTTGAACATGGCTAACCTCTAACGAGGTCTTACAAAGCGAAACCATCGTCCATAGTACACGGAGTGTCACGACGTCAGTGGTAAACGTGCGCTCATCGCACATTTTAGCAAAGAAAGGCAGTGGCGATGTTGAAAAGTGCAGGGAAATGTGGGTCGAGGTTCGGTTAAAGACTACTCGGAAAAACTCAAGGAAAACGTTGGGATCATTCGGTTTAGTGATGTCATCGCTAAACTATTTATATAATTAAACTATTTATATAATTTATGTCATCGCTAAACTATATAATTAAACTATGTCATCGCCATGTCATTATGCTATGTCATTATGCTATGTCATTATCGCTTTGTCATTATCGCTATGTACTTATCGCTATGTCATTATCGCTATGTCATTATCGCTATGTCATGAAATTATGTCATCGCTAAACAATTATATAATAAAACTATTTATATTAATTTAAACGAAATTTTATCATAAAACGTCATTTTTCCGGCCCCATCAATCAGGCCAGCTGAAAATAGTTGCTTTTGTTTAATGAAAACATAATGAAAACATGCATAACCTGTGGGAGGAATTTCTACAGTACCTTTGAGTTCCTCCCCGTTTCTTCCCTCCCTCAGCTTGGTCGTGTGGGCTCGGTGGGTGTCTAATTATTTTATTACAGTTGTGTACCTTGACAGTGTTTAGCCTAGTGTGTTGCTGAGGATGAACTTGTAAATTGTGTCATGTTTAAATTGGAAAAAAAACTCTTCCTTCGCCAAGGTCGAGAAGATTTCGTCAATGCAGACGCCCAAAGATGTTTACACTGCCAAAGTGAAACGCACGTTTTTCGGGACTGCGACCGCATGGACCCTTCCATCCTCCCACGCGGGCCCAGGTGCAAAAAATGCTACGGGTGGGGGCATTATCAAGATTGCTGCGGCAACGCCACCTCACCGGCGCCCGAGAGAAGCAAGCAGCGTAGACGAAATGACTCTGGAGCCATTAACGCGCACCGCCGAGCCCCGCTCCAAAACTCTGCTACTAGTGTAGCTATTGACGCTCACAACAGACGAGTCGCTACGGCAGGTAGTAATCCAGCAAACGTGGCGTTTCTATGCCAACAATTGGACATTAAACACGAAGCCACCGAAAATTCATCAAGCAGGTTGTATGAACCCTTTAGTAGTATTCACCTTTTGGCTGGGGGAAAAAATTTCAATCCCGTAGGAGATTATACGCACGAGTCGGGAAGCACGTTGTGCATTTTAACAAACTGTTATAAAACAGTAGATCGTTCGCAAGTAGCCCTTGCATCCGACGGAATAACAGATTACGGGGTATTAATCGGAGACATCCGAGTTAATGGTTATGACCGTAACGCGAGGGGGTATTAACTGGTCAAAATAGTGTACACCGGATTACTTGCAAACATGGATTACCAAAGATTACCGTGGATTACTAAGAATACCTCGGATTACTTCGGAATACTTCGGAATACCTCGGATTACTGTGGAATACCTCGGATTACTGCGGAATACTTTGGATTACTTCAGAATACCTCGGATTACCAATGGATTACCATCGGATTACCTGTTAATATTAATAGGTAATCTAATGGTAATTCACTGGTAATCCGAAGTAATCCGTGGTATTCCGAAGTAATCCGAGGTAGACTATTATTTTGAGTATATTCTTAAACTTAGAGATAAATAATCTGAATACCAAGAACAATTCAGAAAACTACGGATTACATTGAGTTACCATGCATTACTTCTAGAAAACATTAGTCAACAAAGTTTCTAATATCATACTGGATTACCCGGGATTATCTCGGATTACACATGTAATTTTGGATTACTAGAATTTTACTTTAATGATGAAGTATTATTTCTACAGAGGGGGATTTCAGATCAACCATAAGCAAACATAGTTTCACTGATTCTTAACATTTAAAATAGTTAAACTAATAATAATAATAATAATTAATAATTTATGTTTAATGTCATTAGTTCTAGTTACATCGACTACAAGTTATTTTATAGCACACCATCTGCACACTTCTTGATACCTTAGTAAGAAATGTGAGTGGCACACGTATACGAAATAGAAAATTATAGATCAATTAGTAAATTTAGTTACTTAAGTACATCGGTACAAGATATACATTTGACTGTTCCCTGGGTCAATTGTATTATCGAAATGTATTACATAATGTTCTGCATTTAAATGTAGCCTAACGCACTTTCGTATTTAGTTAACGGCCATCACGAACCTCTTACACAATATGTGTTACTCGAGCTGCGAGCTCGTACGCTACGCACCG
>JAHWFP010111081.1:151174-176141 GCA_023313725.1 Lithobius niger
TCTACTTAAAGAGGGGTAACCGTGCGTACATGGCACACACGATTAATTATATCTTTGTTTCTGCAAGAGGTCGTGGAGTCGATACACACGCTCTGCATGCCACTCGTACATCAGCGCAGCGAGTACTCCCACATAACCTATTAATTTTAGTATCAGTTTCTCGAACGTTGCTGTTTCCCTGGAGGTTTTTCGGTGCTTTGTAACCGCCGGCGTCGTAACCCGATTGCACAGGCGTGGGTGCAACCCTGCTCTATAAAAGCGCTTTCGCACTTTCGTTTTTCATTATTTTTCCTTTTACCGTAAATCGCGTATTAAAAGCCCAGATTGCCCAGTTGAAGCTAAAGCCGACCCCCTAAAAAGCTGTAAAGTCAAAATCGTGAAATAGTGGAGTTAAAGCCCACCCCTCAAATTGCCGTTTTTCTACGAAAAATTACCTAAAAGTTATATGATGTGAATAAAAATTGTACTGCTTGATATGTTTACTGGCCACTTTTCCCTCCCTGTAGTAATAGTGGACTCTTCCTTTAGCTCCTAGCACCTGCACAAGGCATCTCTTACCTAAGCCTCCTCCTTTCCAATGTAAAAATTGGTCTTTCAGAGATCGTTCAAAAGCTTCGAATTTTCTGTAATGGATGTCCAGAAAGGTTAGAAAAATTGATAATTTTTTTTTAAAACCCCCCCCCCCCCCCCCCATATTTTTGCCAAATTAACTGCATAAGCCATGCATTTACGGCAATTGTCAAGAAGTGACTTCAGTAGGGGAAGTAGGGCGGGTCCGGTTATGTACATTTTCCTTAGACAAAAGAAACCATTTTCAGCCGGCCGGCCGGCTAGAAGGGCCAGCAAAATGATGTTTCTTATTGTCGGCGGAAAACATAAATACCCTGTTAATTTTAGCATTAACAGACCCAGACCTTGTCAAAGTTAGGTGGCGAGCACCGCCTTCACGGGCTCCCTATAGTAACGAGCCGGCATCCCCGCAAACGTTTCAAACTTCGTACTTTATTCAGAAAACAGGAGTTTGGATCTCTTTCGTGGGATTTGGTGGCCCTGAAAAGGTCCGTTTGATTGTTTGCTTCCAGTCTTCTCCACCAGTACTGCTTCGTCTTCTGGGTGCTTAGGGGGGCTGTATTACAAATCTGGCTGCGACGATTGGGCCCAGACGATTTAGTCCGCTGGCTTGTTTCATCGCGTCTCTGAAGTAGTGGGAAGTGAAGACTGAGCTGTTTCGTCATGATGCTGCTAGGATGTCGGTGATTGGTATGGAGTTGCGGAAACCTCAAAAGGTAATATTGCCCTCAACTCATGAGCTGCGACTCTTATGCCATTCTCTTATGTTGAAATCTTCGTAGGCGCTTGTGATGGTTTCTTTGACCCATTGTGCTATGGTTGCGGCAGAAGTTTCACCAAAGCTTCTTGCGATTGGAAGAAACAGCTGGTTTCTTTCTTTTCTTGTCTCGTTCTCAGTTCTCGAAATGTAGTGGTAGAGTGCACGGACGGGACACAGGAGTCTTTCAAGTTCATGTCCTATGACGTGGGATAAGGCCGGAATGGTTATTGGTTTGGTTGGTTCCAATGAGCGTTGCAGATGTGAAGTCTGGTGCAAAGACGCAGTAGGCTGGGTCGGTTGACAGGGCTTGGAGTTCACTGCATCTGAGGCTTGCTGCGAGTGTTACCAAGAAGACTTTTTCTGGTGAGGATGTTGATCGAGCCGTTTAGAAGGGGTTCGTACGGTTCTTTCAGGAAGGCTTGCAAAACTATGGAAAGATCCCAATCTGGGAAGGTGCGGCATGTAGCGGGTCTTTTAATCTCAAAGGATTTTATGAGGGACGATATTCGGTAGTCATCTAGAAATTTTGTGTTTACGGCTGCTCGGAAAACAGTGTTGATTGCTGATCGGTAGAAGAGGATGGGTGAACCTTTTAGACCTTTTGTGAATAGACTGTTGAACTTTCGGAGCTTTGCAATAGGGGGATCGATAAAATTTGTCTTTGCGTCTGTCAGACCAATGAAACCATCTTGTCCAGTGGCTATCATAGATTCTGTTTGTTGATGATTTGATAGCCTTGCTTCCGATGCGATATGCTTCTCCTTTATGAAAGCCTGCCTTCTTTAGGAGTTTGACAATAGCAGCTACCCGTGTAGATGTAGAATGTTGGCATTTGGTTCCTTTTTGTTGAGATAGCACATCCCGAGTTGGAGGTGTGCTTCTTGGTGTGTCTACTAGGAATTTTAGAAGAGGTGGGAACCATGTCACTGCTGGCTAATTTGGTGATACTAGAAGGAAGAGGCCTCCTGACTTCTCTATTTTTTCTAGGACTTGGAGGAGCAGCTTGAATTGGTGGGAAGAGACTCGCGTAGAGGTTATCCCATGGAAACGTCAAGGCGTCTACTGCTATTGCTTTTTCGTCCGATATTGGGTTGATGAAATGGGGAAGTTTGGCATTGTGCCTCGAGGCGATTAAATCGATCATTGGTGTGCTCCAAATGTTGAAGAAATAGCCACAGTTGGATTTCTTGAGGGACCATTCTCCTGTTGGAGGGGTTTTCCGAGACTGAGTCTGTAATGACATTCCTGTTTCCTGGGATGTGCAGAGGGACGAACGTCGTTCCGAGGTGAATGCAGAGGTGGAAGATTGACGACGTTACCCTGTGGAGTTTGCGGGATCTCGTTCCTCCTCCATTCTTGATGTATCCAACAGCGGATGTGTTGTCTGTTTGGACTCGGATGACTTTCCCCTTGATGTGGTTTTGGAAGTGGATTAGGGCTTTGAGGATTGCTTGAGTTCCAGGATGTTGATGTGATCTTTGTCTTGGTTGGACTAGGTCCCGGACCCTTGGTGTTTGTTTATGTGGGCTGATGAGATGCATCAGTTAGGAGAAGAAGATCTGGTTGAGTTTCGTGAAGGGGTACAGTTTGCTTGAGTGTCAAAGCAGGGTGTCCATGGTGGAGTTTGCCACTGTTGGTTTTTGTTGATTTGGTTGAAATGGTTCGGGTCCCCATTCGTCTATGTGGAAGTGGTGGAGTGGTCTGGTCATCCATCTTCCGTGGGGAACAAGATTCGACATGGAGTCCAGTTTTCCTATGAGGGAGTTTATTTCCTTTAGGGAATGGTGGGGTTGTTGACGGAACTTTCGTATTTGATGTAGGATATCGTCTAGTCTGTAAGGTGACGGGATCATTGATGCAGATCTTAGAATGAATGAAACTACGAAGAAGACGACGTTCTGAGATGGTTGTAGTCTCGACTTCTTTAGATTTATTCCGAAGCCCAACTCGTTGAGGAGAGAGATGGTGTAGTCCATGTGGGTGAGGACTTGGGACAGGTTTTGATCGTTTAGTATCCAATCGTCGAGGTAAGCACTAAAATTGGCGGCTAAAATTGGCGTATTAGACTGGAAGAAAAATCCCAAAAAATAACTTTCAACGGCAAATGTTGAGACATTTTGGCACCGGGCGGTTTTACCTTAATTTTGGCATGCTGAATCCGAATCAGCCCGGTGCCAAGTCGAATTTCTCCTCCCAAGCCCGGAATTCAAGATTGCGTCCAAAAATAACGACCAAAAAAACATTTTTGCTTCTAGTGCCTAAACCGTTCATCCGAACGAAAACAAACCAGTTACCAATTTTGTTCAGACTGAAATTTCCTTCAGAAAAAGTTCTATGCATATTTTTCCTAAATTAAACCTTCTGGCCGAAATTCGTCATTTAAAGTTCTATTAGGCCATTTATGTATGCTATAGATAGAACAGCGCACATGTGTATTATAATTCCTGACTTTAAACAGCTGCAATGTTAGTTCTAATTAAGAACCACTAACATAAATTGGACTTAAATGAAAGGTGAAGATGTATATTTTGCAGCAAGGGCAATTTAAACGATTTATTTTAATTAGAATCTAATCTATGACAGTTTATCTACATTGTAGCGCTTTGATTTTTGAGTCGTTTTACAATAAGTTCCATCTTTAAACAGTAGTCGTTCTGAATTAGATAAATGGATGTAATTAGGCTTAAATGAAAGATGAAGCTGTATATTTTCCAACAAGGGTAATTAAAACGATTTATTTTAATTAGAAGCTAAGCCAGGTTGAGGCCAAAGGAAAACTCCCTTTCCTCGACGTCATGTTCACTAATGAGAGAGGTGCCGTCAGCTTCTTCCCTTTCTCCAAGCCTTCCCACACTGGTAGAGGGAAGCTCTGCTGAAGAATGAGCTAACTCGCATCATTGAACACTCTTCTTCCTCCCATGTAGCGGAAGTCTTCCTGCGTGACGCCAAGACCACTTTCCTTGAACGAAGATTTCCTGCGAGGTGGGTCAACAGCATGACCAAGGTTGCATGGGGCCTAGCCAAAGCGAGAATTCAACAACGAAAGGTAGATGCTGACACATCTCACAAAGTCGAGGATGGTTCTCCTGTCGAATGAGTTACCTACCTTCCCGGTGTGAGCGATTCCATCCACAACATCCTCACCAAAAATGGAGTCCGGTGCAGGCATCGCTATCCTCCCAATATCAAAAAGTTGCTGCGCTCCAAACCTGCTGTTACTGCTGCTTCGCCTCCTTCCTCCCCCTCCCCCTTCACCCCCTCCTCCCGCTCGTCCCCCCTGTGCCCCCCACCGGTACCCAACCCGAAGCAAATCAAAGAATAGTGCACCCCCACCAGTCAGTCCCCCTCCCCCCCCCTCTGTGACAGGCCTGTTTTGGGCTTACCACCACCTGAGGTGCGCAATCTCCAAAAAGTGGTCTATCAGGTGCCGTGCCTGGACTGCAATGCCACTTACATCGGAGAAACAAAACGCCGTCTGGAATTACGACTCAAGGAGCACATGGGAGACACCCGACGAGGGGAAAAATTGAATGGGATTGTCCAACATCATTGCAATGGGATTGCTTGGGACCAGGCGTCAGTGCTCCTCCACTCCAACACCAAACAAGGAGCACATCTCCGGGCACTCGAATCCCTCGCAATTAAAAGATTTTCTCGTCGACGAGTGCCTCTCATGAACCTTACTGGCCCTTCCCACGACCTAATTGAAGAACTTGTCCCATTGCCTCTAATTGCCAAACTAGACACGAAGTGGAATTTAACTGCAGTCGTCGATCGGCCCTATAGTGAATAACTTAGAGATCAGTGGTCGGCAGCACGTGCGCGAAGATTTAAAGTGCTACATGGAGTAAGCGCACATCGAACGAACTTTCTCTGCTATGGTGTGGTCTTCTGAAGAAGAGGAACGGTGTTATCTTCCTCGAAAATTTAAGTGGACTTTTGTAGAAACGTTCTTGGAGGTGATATTAGTGTATTCATATAATTTATTAAAGCTACAGCAGTTTATCTATATTGCAGCGCTTTGATTTTTGGGTCGTTTTACGATAAGTTTCATCTTCAAAGTGGTTCAGTAGTCGTTCTAAATTAGATAAATGGATGTAATCAGGCTTAAATGAAATATGAAGATGTATATTTTCCAACAAGGGGAATTAGAACGATTTATTTTAATTAGGATCTAAGCTATGGTAGTTTATCTAAGATGTAGCGCTTTGATTTTTGAATAGTTTTACAATAAAGTCCATCTTCAAACTGGTGTAATAGTCGTTCTAAATTAGATAAATAGATGTAATTAGGCTTAAATGAAAGATGAAGATGTATATCTTCCAACAAGGGCGTTTAAAACTATTTATTTTTATTAGGAGCTTAGCTACGACAATTTTTCCTTAGTATAGTGATATGCTTTTTGTGTCTGTTTATCACAAGTTCTATCTTTAAACTGCTACAGCAGCCGGTATAACTCAGATAAACGTTGCAATTGCCCTTGTGGAAAAAACATATCTTCGGCTTTCATATAAGCTTAATCACATCCATTTATCTGAATTAGAACTGCTACTACAGCAGTTTAAAGATAGTACTTGCCGTAAAATGACGCAAAAATCCAGTTGCTACACCGTAGATAAACTGCCATAGCTCGGCTTCTAATCAAAATAAATCTTTTTAATTACCCTTGTTGGAAAATATATATCTTCATCTTTCATCTAAGCCTAATCACATCCGTTTAAATGAATTAGAATGGCTGCTGCAACAGTTTAAATGAGGAACTTGTAAAACAACCCAAAAATCACAGCGCTACAATGTAGATAAACTGTCGTAGCTTTGCTCCTAATTAAAATAAATCGTTTTAATTGCCTTGTTGGAAAATATACATCTTCATCTTTCATTTAAGCTTAATTACACCCATTTGTATAATTTAGAACGACTACTGTGGCAGTTTAAAGATGGAACTTATCGTAAAATGACACACAAATAAAAGGGCTACAACGCAGATAAACTGGCGTAGCTCAGTTTCTAATTAAAATAAATCGTTTTAATTACCCTTGTTGGAAAATATACAGTTTCACCTTTCATTTAACCCTAATTATGGTAGTGAATCTTAATTAGAACTAACATTCCAGTTGTTTAAAGTCAGGAATTATATAATACACATATGCGCTGTAGTATCTATACCGTAAATCGTGGATTAAACGCCCGTGGGCTTATGCAGTTAATTTGTCAAAAATAGGGGGGGTGGGCTTGAAATCAAGCATTATCAATTTTCTAACCTTTCTGGACATTTATTGCAGAAAATTCGAAGCTTTTGAACGATTTCTGAAAGACCAATTTTTATATCCTTTTAATTGCTGTGAAGAAGGGAGGAAGCTTAGGTGAGAGATGCCCAGGCCTTGTGCTGGAGCCAGGAGCTAAAGGAAGAGTCCACTATTACTAGGGAGGGGGAGGGGGGGGAGGAGCCAGTAAACATAGCAAGCAGTACTATCTTTATTCACATCATATAACTTTTATTAGATAATTTTTCGTAGAAAAACGACAATTTGAGGGGGGGGGGCTTTAATTCCACTATTACATGATTTTGACTTTACAGCATTTTAGGGGTTGGGCTTTAGCTTCAACTGGGCTTTTAATACACGATTTACGGTAATAGCATACTCGTATGACTTGTATGACTTATATAACTTATATGACTTATATGACGAATTTCGGTCAGAAGGGTTAATTTTACGAAAAATATGAATAGAACCTTTTCTGAAGGAAATTTTATTCTAAACTTAATTGGTTACCGGTTTATTTTCGATCGGATGAACGGTTTAGGCACTAGAAGCAAAAGACTTTTTTGGTCGCCATTTTTGGACGCCATCTTGAATTCTGGGCTTAGGAGGAGAAATTCAACTTGGCACCGGGCAGATTCGGACTCAGCATCCTCAAATTAGGTTAAAATCGCCCGGTGCCAAAATGTCTCAACATTTGCCGTTGAACTCATTTTAGAGCGTCTTTTCTGGGAAAAGTCTTCCTGTCTATATATAGTATGAGGGTGAAGATTCTTGGAGCGGCATTCAGGCCAATGGTAGGCAACGAACTGGTAGATTTTGTTGAGCTACAGGAAACGAAAGAGAGGCTGGGTGGATTTGTGAATGGGAACACGAAGATATGCATCTTCTTAAGTCGATCGAGATAGTCCAGTCGTTGAGCTTTCATGATAGGCAGATCGTGTCTAGCGTTTCCATCTTGGAAATGGTGATTTTTCCATGCAACGGTTTAGAGGTTTGAGGATGAAGATTATTCTTTAATCCTTCTGTTTTCTTCGGTTGAAGGAAGATGTGGCTGTAAAGGCTGAAGGGCTGGGGACATTCTTGAATTGCCATCTTTGTCAAGAGGTCTTGAATTTCTGCCGAAGTCTGTGTGCTTGGTTTCGACGAAAGATGCCAGGGGAGGAGAGCGAGACGTGGTTTCGTGATGAAACTCGGGCGAAAGCTTTCACTGGTGGTGAAGAGGATTTCTCGGTTTTCGGTTAACTTTTACCAAGCCGGGAGATAGCGACAAAGGCGAGCTCCCACTGAAAATGCATGACAAAAACTGTCATTGGTTTCGCTTTTGTTGCTGTTTCAACCCGGGGAAGAGTAGCGGCTACTTCTGCCGAGGGTCACCCCTCGTGCTTCTCGGCTGTTGGCTGTTAGTTCCGTAGGGGCGAAAGGACTGCCTCGGAGCGAAGCGACTGACTGTTTTCGTTGCGGCATCTTCGTCCAATTTTTAATGGTTTGTTGTTGCACAGGCCGCAATGGGAGGCTTCAGGAAGCTTTTCGTTTGGCTGCGAGTTTCCGCTGGTTTTGGTTTTCGTGATACATCGAGATAGGGAGCGAGAGTGGGAATTTGGCCGTAAAAGAGGGTTTCACGAATTGGCCGATTTCGTAACTTGAACTTGGTTGAGTCATTTAGATTTGAAGTGGTAGCTTATGATATGTTACATAAGAGAAGAGTATTGTTGAATAAGGCTCTAGTAAACCAATTCATCAAACGTTAAGTGGTGAAAACAGGTTTTCTGGAAAAGCTGCAAAAATGACAAACGAGAGCTGTTTAACTCTTTCGGGGGATGATGATGCCAAGAGCACAGATGGCGTTGACAGCAGTGTTCAAAACGTCAGCTTGGGAAGCGGCATGAAGTCCCATCCGAGACATTTGTTATTGTCGAGAAGAACAAAGGATGGAAATACCATCCATTTAGGGATGTATAAGGCAGTTCGAAAGTCCATTTTTAATTTGGCATTGAGATTCAGGATAGGTTTCGAAATGCTTTGCGGCGGCGGAGCCCTCGTTAAAGGGTAAAAAGAAAGATTTCACGCGCCAGGTAATTCTTTGTCAAGTTCAAGCAGATCGCCGCGACCTACAATGGTGCTGCCGTTGCGAAGGAGACAGGTTAAAAGAGTTGTAGATTGACCCAAGTGCGTGCGTTGTTTAACGTTCTTGTCACGAAGAGCAAAGCCAAAGCCCATTGACAAACCCCTGTTGACGACTGGGACATCAGCAGATTTGGAAGGTTTACACACAAAACAATCAGGCACAAAGTCTTCGACAGTTTTGAAAAGATCAGCGAAAGGAATTGTGGTCGAGTCTTCGACATTTGGTTTGTCCAGAAACCGGATTTCACGTACCGATTGTGGTTCAGTGGGGTTGGACTGCTGACAGTTCAGTACTGAGGTCGAATCTAAACTATTTTCATCTTTCATCGTGGATTGAGGTATTTCAGGAATGGAAGGACGACGGAGGGAGGTGGATTAGCGGAGGTCCATCTTTTGCTTGTTCTTGAAGATGAGCGAGATCTTTTTTGGATGTTTTCGCTGGAAGTGTAAGAGACCCAGTTCTCAGCGAAGTGTGCTTTTGCCGATGCAGTAACGAAGGGTGGCGGGGCAACTTGAGTTAAGTGTCGGCCGAAGATGGGAGGACCACCCCGTGAGGAGTGCGAAGACAAATCCAGTGGTTCTTTGAAAGAAAACCAATTCGCTGCCAAAGCAAGTAAGCGTTTTCGTTCATTCTTGAGCTTGTGGTAAATTGTTTTCGCAGAGCAAAGGTAGTTTTCGATTGCCGAAAAATCCGAGGTTGAAGGGGTTGAGTGCTAGCCAGGCTATAGTGGGGACGTGCTAGTGGGAATGTTTTCCTCCATAGCGGCTTTCGGAGCATTAGTTGGTGAAAGAGGCGGGTCAGGAAAGAGGATGGCATCAGAGTCAGCAGCAGGTAGAGTCGGGTGGCAACGGAGTCTTCTCCGGGACCTCGTCATCTGAAACGGCGGACATCGGTGACGCGAAGACAAAACTTGAAGATTTTCAGGCAAAAGACGGGAAACAGGTTTGGTTGACTCGCATGGTTTTTGGGTTTTTCTCGCAAGTCACATCTTGGTGTTGGCTACTGAGGAGTTGAGTGGTGCAAGGACGCAGAAAGCCGGATCAGCTGATAAAGCTTGAACTTCGCTGCATCGAAGGCTAGCCGCTAGGGTTATTAGGAACACCGTTATTCTAGTGAGGACGTTCATGGGGCAGTTTTGCTTTGGTTCATGAGGCGGTTTCATCAATACTTGAAGGACGATGGAGAGATCCTAATCAGTAAAAACACGAGTTGCAGGACGTTCAATTTCAAAAGATTTGATAAGGTAAGAAATTAGGTAGTCGAGAAGGCTGATGCTGGCAGCTGCCTTGAACACCGAGTTCAGTGCTGAACGTTAGACTAAAATTGTTGACTCTTTAACCCATCCTTAAATAGGTCATTGAGGAATTTCAAAAGTTCTGGTAGAGGGGGGTTGGCAGGATTGACTTTCCCTCTGTTCATCAGCGAAACCACTCAGTCCAGTAGCTGTCATACATTCTGTTGGTTGAATCCCGGAGGACTTTACTTGCAATGCGGGCTACTTGTTCTTCACGAATTCCTGCCTTTTTGAGGAGTTTGACGATAGCAGCCACCCGTGAAGGTGTAGGGAGCTGGTGTTAGGGAGAAACTTGGTTCCTTCTGTTCCACATCAAGTCCTGTATCACTGGAAGACTTCTTGGAGTGTCTATCACAAGACTTAGAAGATGAGGGAACCATGCTGTTGATGGCCAATTTGGTGCGATCAGTAGCAACAGGCACTGTGACAAGTTATCTTTTGTAGGACCTGTGGTAGCAGTCTGAATGGGGGGGGGGAAGAGAGCAGGTATCCAAAGCGGTTTTGGAAGAGAAGGTTAGTGCGTCTACTGCTGCGTCCAGGTTGTCCAGGACTGGATTGACGAAGCGGGAAAGTTTGGCATTTTGCCTCGCGGCGAATAGGTTGATCATTGGGGTGCCCCAAATGTTGAAGAGATATTCTCAGATGGAGTTCTTTTAGAGTCCATTCCCCTGTTGGACGCTTCTGACGAGAGAAAGAGTCTGCAATCACATTCCTGTTGCCTGGGATGTGGAGTAGTAGGATTGAGTTTTATGCAGAGGTGAAAGAATGACGAGGTCACTTTCTGAAGTTTGCACGATCTCGTTCCTCCCCGTTTCCGGATGTAAGCTATTGCTGTTGTGTTGTCGACTTGGATTTGCACTACTTTTCCTTTGACCAAGTGTTGAAAATGGTGTAGAGCATTGAGTGCAGCTTTCAATTCCAGAACATTGATGTGGTCCTGATCCTGGTGTGACCATCGTCCCGACGTCTTGTGATGAGCTATGTGTGCTCCTCCAGCCCTCCAAAGAGGCGTCAGTCAGTAGCAGGAGGTCTGGTAGGGGTTTGTCGAGTGGGATAGACTGAGAGTATTTGAATATCTGGCCACCAGTGGTGGATTTCCGTCAAAAAAATCAAGTCCGTTGGAAGCATCAGATTTGGTTGACCTTGTTAACTTCTCCATGCGTCGATGCGGACTGTCATCCATCTTCCATAGGGGACAAGATTTGCCATGAAATCCATCTTGCCGATGAAGGAGTGTAATTCCTTGAGGGAATGATGGGGTTGTTAACGAAACAGACGTGCTAGATGTAAGATGTCCTCCATTTTGTCTGGTTATGGCATCACTGTTGCAGATTTTAAACTGAAGGAAAGTCCTAGAAAGATGAAATCTTGGGCAGGTGTGAGTCTTGACTTCTTGAGGTTTACACCGAACCTAGTTGAATTAGGAGGTTGATCGTCAAGTTTCGGTTGGTGCAAAGTTCCGTTGGGTCTAGGTTGTTCACCAGCCAGTCATCCACTTGCCTTTTTTTTGATTTTGGTGGAGACGGAGTTTTAGTACGAGACTGAAGATCATGAGTGCTGAATTCACACCGAATGGTACGCACTGGAATTCGTAAACTTTGTTGTCGTATATGAAATGGAAGAGAGGTTGGATTGACACGTAGCGGAACGAGAAGGCAAGAGTCTTCCAAGTCTATAAGAGAGTGTCCAGTCATTCTTTTTCAGGGGTTGGCGGACGGATTCTAGTGTTTCCATTTTAAAATGGTTACTGGTTGAGAGGCTTGAGATTGAAAATCAGTCTCTCTCCGCCCGATTTCTTTGGGCGTAGGACGATCCATCGGTAAAATCCTGGCCCCAGTGGGGGATGTCATTCCTGTATGGCACCTTTCATTACAAGGTCTTGAATTTCGGATGATAACTTTTGACTCTGGCATGGGGCAAACTGCCGGGGACAAAATTGGGTGAGTGACGGTTTGTTGATGAATGTTGGGCAGAAGCCATACTGGATGATGGAGAGGACTTGAGAATTGAGACTTGTCAACTTCTTCCAACCTGGTCCCTGGCAAGGTGGATGGCAGTGTGGCGTCACTGATCACTGCGATGCTTCCTCTTCCGGCTCAGTCTGTCGGGGGTGGTGCTCCTGTTGTTTTGTCCCTTAAGTTTTGTTGAAAGGTTTGGAACGAAAGGACTGGTTGTTCTTGGGACGGCAGTTGTTTTCATTGACGTACGATTGTGGCTTTTGTCTTGGCCAGTTGTCCTTGTAGCCCTGGTTAAAGGGTTTGTAGGGCTTGCAAGTAGGGTTGTTGTTGTTGTTGCTTGGGCTTGTTCTCCTTGGGCTTTCTTGAAAAATCAAGGTGAGGTGCAAGGCTTAGAATTGCCCACGAAAAAGGACGACAGACTCGTGGATAGGTTGGTTCCATAATTGGTGTTTGGTTGAGTAGTTTAGATTCGAAGCTGTTTGAAGGGCGATGTCCCGCGTCAAACAGTGTTAATTGCCGCGTTGAGAACATCAGCCTGGGAAGAGGCACGTCGACCTCACCGTAGACTTTTGTCATTGTCAAACAAGACATGGCTCGAGATCTCAGCTTTCTTTGGCAGGAAAAGAGCAGTTCCGAAATCCATTTTTACTTCTGCATTCAGGAATTCAGATTGTGGATAGGTGTCGAAATTTCTTGCATTCGTTGCATCACCAAAAGGTTTGAAATACCATGTTTCACGGCCAGGGCGAGGTGGAGGGAGGTCCTATTTATCCAGCTCCAGTGATTCACCATTCCCTAAAAGTGCACCATCCTTTTGAGTAAATCGGTGAGAAGAGTTGTAGATTGGCCGAGTACAGAACGGGGGCTCGAAGTTGCGATCTCGCAACCCAAATCCAAAACCAGTAGAAAGTCCCCGGTTGATAACTGGTACGTCGGTTGTCTGGGATGTTTGTATAAAAAACAGTCAACCGTCTTGAGGAGGTCCGAAAGAGGAACATTGGATGGATCGTCGGTTGCCAGGTCGGCGGAAAAATGGATATGACGGTCATGCGGTCTTACAGTTGTTGTTGTTGTTGTAATACTGAAGCAGTATTAAGAATGCTTTCGTTGTCAAGCTGAAGAGACGAGAGCTGATGGGACGGAAGACAAACTGGCGAAACAGCTGGATGACTGTCAGTTGCGGCTTTCGAGATGACTCTGGGCTTCTTTGGCGGTTGGTGTGTTAACGAAAGATAGTTTATTGCTAGCGTTGTTAGAGGTCGTTGCAACGCAGTCTCTCAAATATGCCTCTTTGTCGGAGGTGGATTAGCTTGGGATTGGCGGTGGCCAAAGTCACGAACGGCTCGTTTAACATCGCTCCGCGAAAGAGAACGGCTAGCTTGGCGGGACGAAAGAGATGATAAGTCAATTCGGTGATTGAGGGGAGCATCTTTCGTGGTGGAATCCAGACCTCTAGGGGTTTTTTAATTTACACTTAAGTTTGGAGTAAACATCTTCATTGCACGAAGATCCTATTCTAATGCCGAAAGATCCAATGGTGAGCATTGGCCACTTTGGAACGGCAAAATGGCAGCGGCGTCAATGGTTTCATGAGCATCAGGCAACAATGATTTTCAGGATGAAAGAAGCGACAGTTCATCACGAACTGAAGCATGAGGCGAAGACGGTGGATCCATGAGCGGGAGGCATCAACAGCATCAGAGTGAGCAGCAGATTCACCGACGGGCAAAGGAGCGGTCTTCCGGGTGGAGACGTCGTTCGGGTCTTCTTTCCCTTTGGGCATGGCTGCTGGGCTTCGCTGCGGCTGGAGGGGAACTGCAGTGGGACGAACAGGGACAAAAAGGCTACTCTGTCTTAAAGATGGCGAAGAGAAAGTGATGCGACGCAAAAGCTCGCTCTAGGAAAAATAATCGCTGCCTTTTGCGCTGATGCGCTTTTACAGAGAGAGGGATGCGCGCGCCATGCGCAGTACGGTTACGCTGCTGGCGGCTACAAGAAACCGAAAAACAACTAGGGAAACACAGCATTGAAAGGAACAAATCCAAAAATTCACAGGTTATGAAAGTTTTCCAGCAGCAACAAGAAATCCAGTTAAACTCAGTTGTAAATATTTAATATGTACTGAGACAACCCTACTCAAAACTCCATAGTCAAGAATCCTTCACTGCTCCAAGAGTAGCTTCTCCTACTTTCTATTGTTTAAATGGCCCTCCCTCAGCCAATCATGCATGTGTAGCTCTCCTCAGGGGTGCATAAAATTCTTACTGGACAAAATTTCCCACAAAATGTTCTTGCAGATTTTCCAAATTTCCACAGCCTTTCACTACGTAAGCAAAACATTTTTCAGTGAATTTCCACAGTTCTCTGAAATTTCCCGCGAACCTCGTTCTAGCGTTCTGGCATATTTTGCACACCTGGTTCTCCTACGCGTCCGCACTTTGCCTGCCAGGATCTGATCCTCTGGTATATAAACAACCAAGCACTCTGTCGATAGCATAGGTCACAGACAAAAGCAAACAGTCACTACGCCGGTCAAAACGTGAAGATGTACTGTCTGAATGTTGCCATGCTGGACAAAACATAGTAGTTTTCTAGACTAGTTTAACTTTGAAAGTATTTATTTATGCCTACAAATCTAAATTTGTAGTTCAATCGTAACTTGACTTGTCTTTGAACTTTATGGGGACATAGGCTTTAGGCACATAAGAGCTTAGTCTCCTCATACATTTAACGGTTTACAGTCCCCTTCCTAAAAACAAGCTTTTTTTTTTCACTACAATGCTAATTTATAGTCTTGATTCACTGAACCTTTTTGTAGTTACTATTGAAACGCGGTCCTTCTATGGTTGATCCTACTGTTACTTAAATATTGGAAAGTGAAATTGATTATTTGCACTGCGTAGTCCAGTCTTGTAAATTGACTGTCTTGCTTTATGTAATTCCTAGAGTTCCTAGTGAACTAACACCAATTTCTAGTCGAAACTATTTTTATGGAAATTTTAACACTGTCAAAACTAGTTTTTACTATCCTAAAATACATACCTTCAGTAATTCATGCTAAAATAACTCGATTTTGTCTTTCCCCTGACAAAACAAAAATCAACCCTTATTTTTGTCCCACCCGTGTACTTGCACGCGGTGCCCGCCTGGCGTGCTGCTCCCCTATCTCTGATACGTAGGCGCCATCTTTGAATTCCTCACATCGCTCTTGAACTTTTTGGTTCGGCAAGTGTTTTGACAGTGTTAAAATCTTACGTCCCGCAAATAATGAGACACGAAGGTGTTCTTGTTTCGCCACGAACACGCCACCACCTCGTTCAGAGGCGTCCCACAGCCGTAAGCCCACAACGCCGGTAGTGCCCGTAACTCGTGTGCTCGTACTTCTGTTGGCAGGTCACTGTGGTTTGCACTTAACTCGTACGCTCTCCGAATCGCAATACAGGTCCACATTCCCACCTTAGCCGGTGTCACTCCCAACAGTAGCACTTCATCCGCGGATTTGCAGATCTGCAGGAAAAGGGGTAACCGTTGCTCAGGTCTATCACCGCTGATTTCCCTGGTGTTTGAGGGCCGTCTATTTCAGGTAGTTTTTTTTTATCTCCACTGTGTACAAGAGGCCCTGGAGCTTGAATAGTGATCGGGTGTGGCGTTACAAGAGACACCGTCGACCAATCCTTAGCGAACCGGTGTGGACCTCTTCTCTGGACAGTGCCGCCATCTCGCTCTGACGGGCCGCCGATGCAAGAGCCACCAAGAAATTGTGTTGTAACGTTACTGATCCTAGGGGTTCATATGGGGGACATGACAGGCTCTGAAGAACCAGTGAGAGGTTCCACTATGGGAACATTTTGTACGTCCTTGGTCTGGCGTTGTCGAATGCTTGCATGCGCTTGGTGAAGACAGGGCTGGACACCACGGACATTTTCCCCAGACAGGTCAGTACCGAGTTAATTGTCGACCTGTATCCCTTGATGGCTGATGGTGCTAGTCCCTTACTGAACTGTTTCTCCAGAATTCCGACAAACCAATGTTAACTAAATAGAGACTCGTTTTAATGTCATCCCGTACTTGTGCCTTTGTCAAGCCTTAAAACAACTCTTTCTCTTTTAATAGTTAATTTTCAGCATGAATGGTCTCCACATGCATTTTCACAAGTAATACAGATCCAGCAGTGATCAAATCTGAATTCAGTTCTGGATGCAAAAATCACAGGGTACGGTAATACCGGATCCCTTGCAATGTGTGAAAGTATTACCTAAGCAAGTAAAAAACTAAAAGATGAGGATTACCAAACTATGCCACTACGTACAGAGAAATTATTCATACCTGATGCATGCCCAGTACTCCATGCTGTGTCACGCCACTGATCACTGAGAAACAATCCTTTCCCATCATCGGACTTTGTATTGTCTTCAACACCCCACAACTTTTTTGCAGAGGGAGCAATCTAAAAGAGAAAAAAATAAAAAAAAATAAAAATTTTTAACACTGATTAAAATTAGTTTTTACTATCCTAAAATACTTACCTTCAGTATGAGCTGTGTATCGTTGCTATTTTATATTCGATTGTTAATTTTTATGTTTAGAGTAAAAACATAAAGGTTGTTGGAAGAAGTGTGAATAATTCCCTCCCCTATAAATCCATTAGGAGACTCCATTAGAAAGAAAAAGTAGACCTGACATTGCAAAAGTTGACAGCTCCGTGTTCCAGGTTAGCCGACTCTCGACGTCTTTAGCAGACAAAGCATGAATTTTATTTTCAGCTAAAAGAGATGAATTAATTGAGTGCCCATTTGCAATGAGAAAATGGTTCCAACCCAACCACAAGGTAGTGGGGGGGGGAGAGAATCTTGGCGGGGTTAACTGCCTTCAGAAACTAGTGTGTGAAGTTGAGAAACAAAACAGCAGAAAACTAAAAACTCCAAAAATTTCCAAAAGTTTTACCAAAAGGCCTCGCACTGAACAAAAAAAGCTGCAGTGCAAACGTGGTAAATTTCCCTAATGCAACCACAAACCCTCATTCAACATACAGTGTCAGTAAGTAACAAGGAATTTAAAATTAAAAAATTTTAAATTCCTTTACGAAATCGAAAGCAAGGAAATAAGCTAGGAATTAACAAGCAAGGATTTAACATTTAAAATTCCTTAACGAAATAAAAAGAAATGCCAGATTTGGAAGGTGTTTCCGGAGAACACCCACTGTGCAGTGACCGCTTGGTCAACTGGAAGAATCACCGTAAAAAACTGCATGACGCGACCAATGTGAAGAACCAGACGTGGCCATGCAACGGCCTGTCAACTCCCAATCACGATGGCCGGCCACAGCCGGTGACGGGCGCGGTGAAGTGTAACCAGAATGCAGCCTAGTACTAACGAAGTCGCGAAGTGAAACAACACGTGGCGAACAAGGAACGCTGATGAACTGTGAAGTGTTCTTCTGTTTAGCATCCTTGTAGTTCTGACAATTTGCTCATTTCGCCCGGGAGTTTAAGGCGATCGCCATGTCCCGAGCGTGGGTCAATTTTTCTCCTCGGAGAATTAGTGGCTGAACCTCGTTTTCGGCATTTTCTCCGCCTCGGGGTTTTTCTTTGGGCGAACTCCAGTTTTTATTTATAAGCCTACGGCTAATTAGGAGTTCGAGTTGCTTTTATGTTCACGAGAAACACCAGCAACTTTGCCCAGCACTGCAAGCTTCGGCCCGATCGTGCTTGCTGCAGTGCTGCCACTGACCCAAGTTGTCAATAGCAACCAACACAAGAGGCACTTACCTGTCGGAGAAGTGTCATTTTATTTACCACTGTTCTCTATTTGACCTGACTGGTCGGAAAACTTCGTGGAAGGACCAAAGCAACGAACGCACTTTGAGCTGTGCATCGTCGCCCATTTTGGTGGGCTATACACAACATGGGGTCGTGTTATTAGAAGCCAACGTTGCCTTTATTTAGCCTACGGCTTGGTAGCAACGATTCAGCCCCGTTTCTTAGGTCTTAGGCTCCGGCCTGGCCGCGGCCGTTTGCTTAGAGACTCCCACCAAACTTTTGATCATTTGAGATCATTAGGCCCGTTCTGCTCGCCCCAAATTGACAATCGTGCCCTGTCAGCAGCAGAAATAATTCCCTCACGACGTCATGTCATCATTTGTAGTTCCAAACTTGCAAAATCGCACCCAGCTCCAATGGAGTCTCTTAAAGGACTTAAACGGGAGGGAATTATTGATACTTCTTCCAACAACCTCTACTTTACGATTTATTCTTACTCTAAACATAAAAATTAACGATCGAATAAAAAATAGCAACGTTAAACAGTACATACTGAAGGTTAGTATTTTGCAGATAGTAAGAAACTAAAATGCAAGTTTACAAGCAATGAGCAACCGACATTAGAAAGCAACCGAGTAGTGTAGAATGCAAATGTGCTATAAGCTTGCTGAATATCACAGATATCTCAATCAGTTTTATCGCCATGTGACGCAAGAGCTGTTATCAACTCACCAGCACTCCCCAATCACTGGCAACCTCGTAATGATGTCCAATATTCTGATGCCTCATGACTTGGCTTGAATGTCGGAAGGTTATGGGCACTTTGTAAAGACATTTATTTGGCTAACAAAACAGTGTTTTACCGCAAATCGTGCATTTAATGCCAAAGGCTTGTCAAATTAATTTGCCTAAACTTTGGGAGGGGGGCATTAAAAACAAGTAGATCTATTTTTCTGAACTAACTTCTGTTCAGGAAGGGAGTTTTTTATCACGGAAAAGTCGGCGATCATGCAATCATTCACGTTACGTGATCTGGATTCAATCTAGCATTAACACAATTCTTGTTAGGCTATCATTTATTCACAAGTTTAGGTTATTGTATGGTCCGACTCCAAAATCCAACATAATTTACAATTAAAACTAATTTCTAACCATATAGTGTGGAAGCCCACACTGATTTGTATTACATCTCGAGTACAAAAGTTTCGATTGCGAGAAAGTGTTGTTAGTCTATTGGAGATCTATCAGTGATTCTTAAGTTACCAAATTGGTGCATAATGTCGGTGGGGGGTGGGAGGCAGTGAAGTAACCACCAAAATCGGTTTATATTACATTTTAGAGTACGTCAGCTAGGGTAGAGCCAAAACATTCTTTTCCACTCTGTATAGAGAATTCTGATTCTTATACGGAGCAATTGGTGGACCATGGACTTGTATACTATCACACTACGTGGGATGGACAAGCCACTCAACGCTCTCGAACTCTGCAGAGCTCTTTTCAGCGTAGTCAGTGCGCATGCTCACATGACGTCACTTCTCACTTGGCGGCCTGCTCTGGCTTGCTCGGCGTCCATTTTCTAATTGCCGGTTCGATGTGGAGTGTTTTTGACGACGTGGTCGTTCGCTGCTGCAACCTGTATCGGATCTCAAAAATAACAAGCGCTGATCAAGTTTATTGATGGTATGGAACGTGCAGCGTGAAATTTACTGCGCGAAAGGTAAGCAGACGGCCGGAGAATTTATTCGATTTATTCTAATGTATCGTTGCCTGTTGAAAGGCCTGGCCGGCGGGAATCCACTGCATGAATGAACGGCCGACGCGCGTAGGCAGCTTGCGGCGAACATTGTGACATTGTGCGTAAATTTTGTGTGTAGTAGTTCACTGCTTCATCCTTGTCATCCTGTATCGTACCTCAAAAATAACCAGCACTGTTCAAACTCAAGTTTGATGCTGCTATGCAACGTGCAGCGTGAAATTTACTGCGCGAAAGCCGAAAGGTAAGCAGAGGACCGGAGAATTTCCATACCTAGCCGCAATGTTGATAGGCAGACGCGCGTAGGCTACACAAAATTATGATGGCAGGTTGCAGCAAACGTTATGTGTAAATTTGGAGAAAAAATGCAATAAAGTTCGATGGAGGGGGAATATGCTTTTACGACAATATTAGTGTATTTGAAAGCAAAACCAAATTTCGTTACATAGCTTATTTGACTTCACTTCTATTCTCTCACCACCTTCTTCCCCAAAGCGAAATTGCATTTCTTTCCTCGTTCAGAAAAACGTACGAAGAAACCGCAAGAAAAAAAAAACAGTGATATGCAATGGAAAATACTGAGGGAAAAAAACATGGAGGACGTTTTTTTTAGTAGGCTGTAACGTGCATTCTTATTTAATTACTGTGTTCTAACGGGTTACAGCATACACTTACTTAATGCACTTTATTCCGCCAAGTTCTCCCGCCCCCCTCCACAACAATAAAGAAATAGCAATTTCACTTATTTAGGACATAATGCAGGAGCGGAGCAAACCAAAAAAAAAACCCTTGTTTTATCATCTTTTTTTCTTATTTGGAAAAAAGTAGGAGTGGAGCAAGTCCCCCCCCCCCCAAAAAAAAATAAAAAGAACATTTTGCCGGCCCCCAGCCTGGCCGGCTAAAAATGGTTTCTTTTTGCCTAAAACATACTTAACCTGGTAATTTTAGCATTACATTCCTCGAATGTGATGTTCCCCTGGAGGTTTCTTCCGGTTTGTAGTCGCCTGCTTGCATGTCTCACCGCGCATGCGTGGCGCGGTCCTCCCTTATAAAAGCGACAGCGCGCACGCTATCGGCATTCATTTTACTCTCAATGTGTCAGGCGGTGACTCGAGAAGGGAGGCAGGGCGGGAGTTAAGGTTAAGTATGTTTTAGGCAAAAAGAAACCGTTTTTAGCCGGCCAGTCTGGGGGCCGGCAAAATGTTTTTTCTTTATTGCCAAAACATCTTAACCTGGTAATTTTAGCATTACTAGTTGACCTCGTCAAAATTGGTGGCGGGCACCGTCTGTACGAGCGCCCCGGGATGCAAGCAGGCTTTCCCCCATGAATTCTTTATCTGCAAGAGAAAAATTCGCACTTTATTCAGAACCGTTTGGGCTACCAGGAATTTGGTCACTTTTGTGGGATTTGGTGGCCCTAAAAGGGGCCGTTGTTTGAGGGTCTTGCTTCCCAAATGGATCTAACTTCTGCTTCGTTCTGAGTGCTTAAGGGGGTTTGACTATCGTTCTGGTTGCGACGATCGGTCCCAGTTGGTGTATCCGGATTCATCCTTCGTCATGTCCCTTAGGTAGTGGGACGTGAAGGTGGATAGGTGGTGCCACGATGCTGTCGCTAGAATTTCTTCGATTGGCGTGGCATTATGGTGGGCCCAAGATGTAGAGATAGCTCTTACTTTGTACGCTGCTATCCTTAAATTTTGTTTGTCGTAGGCTGCGGCGACGACGGAAAGAGAGTCACGATGACCACGATCCCGGTGACGACAGGTGACTCGGAACACGACGACTTCAATCTGGCGTGACGACAGGGGACAACAAAGTATGTTGTGACGGCAGAGCTGTGGTGAGGGTGCCGTTAGCTAGACGCGCCGAGTTCGTAGGCCGAAGGAAGGATGGCGTTCAAGTGTGGAAAGGTCCCGGGAGCCGACGGGAAGGGAGCCGTGACGACTTCAATTTTGCACGACGAAGGGAGGCAGCTAGGCATGTCGTGCCGGCCTGACAGAGGTAAGGGTGCCGTTTAAGAGTGAGGTGATCCCCGGGGGACAACGGGAAGGGAGCCACGGCGACTCCAACCCACCGCGACGATAGGAGGCAACAGGGCGCTGTTGTGCCGGCTGGGACGCAGTGAGGCCGCCGTTCGAGAGAGGGACGATCCTGGGAGCGACGACTGCAAACCATCGTGATAGGCTGGGACGCAATAAGGATGCCGTTCATAAGTGAGATGACCCCGGGAGACGAAGGGAAGGGAGCCACGACGACTTCAATCCACTGCAACGACAGGAGGCAACAAGGCGCTGTCGTGCCGGCTGGGACGTAATAAGGATGCCTTTATGAGTGGAACGATCTCGGGAGACAACGGGAAGGGAGCCACGATGACTTCAATCCGCTGCCATGCCATGTCAGGAAGCAGCAAGGTGCTGTCGCGCCGGCTGGGATGAAGTAAGGACGCCGTACAAGAGTGGAATGGTCCCGGGGACGTCGGGGAGAGAGCCACGACGACTTTAATCCATCACGGCGACAGAGGACACCGTGTCGTGTCGGCGGGGACGAAGTAAGGATGCCGACGATTTCGGGAGACGAGGGGCGACATCGTCAGTGCCTCGAAACGACAGGAGGCAATAAGGTGCTGTCGTGCCGGCGGGTGAAGTGAGGACGCCGTTCGAAGAGGGTTGATTCCGGGAGACGACGGGTGACATCATCAATGCCTCGCAACGACAGGAGGCAACAAGGCGATGTCGTGCCGACGGGCGAAGTAAGGACGCCGTTTGAAGAGAGACGATTCCGGGAGACGACGGGCGACATCATCAATGCCTCGCAATGACAGGAGGCAACAAGGCGCTCCGGCGGGCGAAGTAAGGACGTCGTTTGAAGAGGGACTATTCCGGGAGACGATAGGCGACATCATCAATGCTTCGCAACGACAGGAAGCAACAAGGGGCAATAAGGCGTTGTCGTGCCGACGGGCGAAGTAAGGACGCAGTTTGAAGAGGGACGATTCCGGGATATGTCAGGCGACATCATCAATGCCTCGCAACGACAGGAGGCAACAAGGCGCTGTCGTGCCGGCCGGTGAACTTGATCCAGGATGGGGATGGAGGTTTTTCTTCCACATTATGGTGAGCGTCAGTAATCGAGGGTGACCCAGACGACTCCAGGAGTGTCGTCTTTGTCAGTCCAGGGGCGACAGGCCGTGTCGCGTACTGGGACGAAGGTAATTCAAGCCGTTAGAGGACGGAGGGGCCCGGGATATTTGAGCGGGCCCGCAGACGGGACGAGGAATCCAAGGAAGGACAAGCAGACAGCAGCCGTGACGGTGGCCTTCCGTCTTGGTTCGCTCAAAACGTGGGTAATTTCTAACCATGAGTGAGACGAGCAGCAGTAGACAGCCACTGTTGTCTTGGTTTCACTGTTGTCTTGGTTTTCACACGAGACGTGGGGGTCAATTACGGACGAGACAAGCAGCAAGAGGTGGAACGATCTTGAGTCACTCAAAGCGTGGGTTCTAGCCACGAATGAGACGAGCAGCACTGGACAGCAACTGTTGTCTTGATTTTCGCTCGAGACGTGGGGTCAACCACGATCGAGACAAGTAGCAGGAGATGCAAACGGCTTCCGTCTTGTTCTTCACTCAAAACGTGGGTTTCAGCCACGAATGAGACGAGCAGCAGTGGGCAGCAACTGTTGTCTTGATTTTCGCGAGACGTGGGGTTAGCCACGGTCGAGACAAGCCGCAAGGGGTGCAAACGGCTACCGTCTTGATCTTCACTCAAAACGTGGGTTTTAGCCACGAATGAGACGAGTTGCAGTGGACATCAACTGTTGTCTTGATTTTCACTCGAGACAAGCGGCCAGGGGTGCAAGCGACTTCCGTCTTGTTCTTCACTCAAAACGTGGGTTTTAGCCACGAGTGAGACGAGCAGTGGACTGCAGCAGGTGACTTGATTTTCACTCGAGACGTGGGGTCAGTTACGGTCGAGATAGGCAGCAAGAGGTGTAGACGGCAGCCGTCTTGGTTGTTCACTCAAAACGTGGCATTTAGCCACGAATGGGACGAGCAGTAGTGGGCAGCAAGTGTTGACTTGAATTTCACTCGAGACATGGGGCCACGAACGAGACAAGCGGCAAGAGATGTAGACAGCTTCCGTCTTAGTTCTTCACTCAAAACGTGGCATTTAGCCACGAGTGAGACGAGTTGTAGTAGACAGCAACAGTGTGGCTCTTCACTCGAACAAGGTTTTGAGTCTTGACCCAGTTGTTTGAAAACTTAATTGTGATGACATCTTGTAATCAAAACTCGGTAGTAAATACAATTGTTGCCGGAACAATGGCAACTGAAAGCGGCCGAAAGGGCTTGAACTCTGTCGAGGTGTGCGGCAGGCCGACAGTGATGCGTCGCCCGCTACCGAGCGACAGAGGCGTGTCGGCTGTGTCGTCCGGGAAATAAATTCTTTTCCCCGCCGTGGGGCGGCAGGTGACTTCAGTGGGGAACCTGATGCGTTTCTCGGCAGCTGGGGCGGGCGACAGCGGGTGGAGTGACGACAGAGTGTCGTCCGGCTTGCGCTTGGGTGGGGGGGGGGTCTGTGCCCTTCACGGCTAGAGGTGGATGCGATCCAGTCTTGAGTGTGGGCCCTTCGTACTGATGGCGTGCAGGCGGGAGGCGGCATCGGGTGGTCTGCAGCTGACGGGCAGTGTTGTGTATGATTTCTCGTGCGACACTGCGGCTGACTGAGGACATGGACGACAGGTCGAGCAGCGGGTGTCGTTCCGGAGAGTGGGCGAGAGCCGTCCGGCGGAGGTTGCGTTTGGCGGACTTGGTAGGAGTTCCTGGCGACTTGAACGTCTTGTCGAAGCGACGACAGATCTAGTGGGGCGAGGAGCGGCGAGCGTTGGCCCGGGAGAAGCGGAGAGTCAGACGGTACGACAGCAGGCATGGCATCGGCGGGAGTCGTGCGGGAAGGCGCGGCGAGGTCGAGGGCAGGTGCCCAACGACAGCCAAGATCGAAGTAAGCAAGCGGTGTGCGTTGTCCATCTTGCAGTGGGGAGTCATCGGTGACGCCGTTGCCGACATGCACGACCCGAACTAAGCCGGGCCGCGCAGGGGTCGACGCGAGCGGGAGGATGGCCGGAGGAGCACGAGGACAGGCGGCGGGCGAAGGGCGGGCATCTGCGTCGTCCATCTTCGGGAAGAATCCAATTTTCCAAACGACAGTCGGGGAACCTGGGAGCGAGGTGGCGTGGAGACACCTCTGGAGGAAAATGAATGCCGATAGCGTGCGCGCTGTCGCTTTTATAAGGGAGGACAACGCCACGCATGCGCAGTGAGACATGCAAGCAGGCGACTACAAACCGGAAGAAACCTCCAGGGGAACATCACATTCGAGGAATGTAATGCTAAAATTACCAGGTTAAGATGTTTTGGCAATAAAGAAACCCTATTTTGTCATCTCTTTCCCAATTAGGAAAAAGGTAAGAGCACAACAACTCCCT
>JAHWFP010111081.1:183584-200141 GCA_023313725.1 Lithobius niger
ATTCTTGCTGTTTGCCAGAATTTGAATTTGGCAGAACACGTAGTCTCTAGGGATCGACCGATCATCGGATCGGTATCGGAATCGGCCGATATTTTTCATCCGATAATCGGATCGGAATCGGATCGGTTTGTGTGTCCGATACCGATGTCTACTTCACTGCCAAACGCGAGTTTCAGTTTTGTAAATTGCTTCGGTTTAACAGATTAACTAACAAAGGCTTGTCACCTCTCAATACCAAGAATTTATAAATTCTTGTAAATACTAATACTAATGTCTAGTGCATTGCGTTTAAGTCGTCTAGCGATCGACGGGAACCAAGCAGCAGCTGGTCCTACCGGAGCACGTGCCAAAACCAGCCAAAATTTGGTTAATTCTGAACATTGTGTATCTTAGTTACTTTTATTAAATATTTAACGTAAAAGTACATAAACTTATATTTGCTATCTCGTTTACCTTTTGTTATTAAAGAAATCGATGATTGTAGAAGCTTTAGTACGTAAGTTCCGATCCTAGCAAGATTTCTTTGTTGTGGAGCTCAGTCACAAGGGCCAACAGAAAACGTACTAAGCAGAAATCCTGGACAGTGAATAAGCGGGTTGTGATTTTTAAAAGGTTTTAAAAATATATTATGCCAAAATTGTAATTTTTTTTAGAAATACAAATCCATAAAAAATGCGGTAACGCAAAAAGTTTTAATTATTTGCTACGGAGTGTGTTGTCTTTTGTCTTAGCTGGTGTCGGCAGGGTGCTCGATGCGAGGACAACCGGGAAAAAGTAATGCAAATTAGGCCATTAAAAAAAAATAGTTTCATCAAATTTAAAATTATTACTTTTTAAAAATACTTTATTACTAGTATAGTATAACAATATCCAAGTATTTATTCGAATGCTGTGTTTTTACTACTGTTAAAATTATTCAACTGTATCCTCCATATTACTGGTAGTAGGTGCACCTTTCGGGTATCAACTTTTAAAGAGCATTTTGTAAACATCCGGTTTCTTCGACGTAGTCAGTTTATCCGAGCAACTATGATCTATTTAAAACTAGTTTCAAGTGGATCTGAATGAAATAGAATATATGGATTACCGATTAAAGATATTGCAGCAAAAAGGTTTATTCGTAGAAATTCAAGAGTGGATGGTAAAGCCTTGGATTGGTAAAGCAAACACCCAAGTGTTGTTTCGTTCTGGGTAGTTGGCCAGATGGGCTACGGTGATTTTAAATCGCGTTTTCCTAAGTGGAGGTCTATTTTAGTTAGACGTGAGTTTGGGGAGGGGACAAGTAAGGTAAGCAAAGGGAATATTTTTCCAATGTCCAGCGTTAATTTGTCATTCGTTCGTAATTAATTTTTTGCTAGACCTTAATTTTAATTACTAGGATTTTGATTTTTTAGGGATGGGGGTTTGACGAGCAGAGCCTGAAAACTCTAGTCAGTTGATTTGAAATTAAAAGGCGTGACCAGCCCCTGTAAAGATTAGTTTTATAATTTCCGATTTTCGTTTTTTCTCTCGTGCAAGTGTGCATATGCAGTTAGTACAAAAGTAGGATACTCATACTTAACATCAGAAGTTTTAAATCGTTTGTAATGAAGAATTTTAATCAGCGTTAAATTCATTGTACTACAGTGCTGATGAATGGGTTTTATCTATTTTTTTTTTGGCATTTAACTTTAAATATGGTCCATATGTTCATTTTTTTTACTTGTGGTACTGGTATGAGAAGGTACCAAAAGTTACAAGGAACCGGACGGGATAAGCACTGGTAAATTTTACCCAGATAGATCCATTGTGTGTAATAATAATAACATTTTTTAACATAATGCAATAAAAGTGTAAAAATATGATAATTATAACTTATTTTCAATTATATGAAGTAACAAGGATAATATTGTATTTTTTAGTTCTTATTAAGTTTATAAATTTTGCTTGGTAAAAAAATATTAAATATCGGTATCGGATCGGCATCGGATCGGATCGGTATGACAGTTATCGGCATCGGATCGGATCGGCAAAAACCTGTATCGGTCGATCCCTAGTAGTCTCCTGTATTTACAAGGTAGTGGACCATTAATGCTGGCCTTAGAAGGTAGTGGGCCCTTCCTGCTGCTACTAGCTCTCCAACACCGCTATAACTGCTCACTCCAAGTCCCTCCCCATAAGGTTTCTCACATTTGGGTAAGAAGGGCACTGAATATTCATAAGTTGGAATCCATTCTGCTCATGGTGTTGTATTGCAATGGATTCCAGGCACCTTAGATGGCTGTCGCGTGCAGAGTTTGAGCGGATGAGCGTCGTGGCTTTCTCCCAGTCAATCTCGTGCTCAGTGGCAGCACAGTGGAGCGCAATGCCGTTATCCTGCACTCCTCTCCTTACACTGTCCATATGCTGTCCCAGTCTTCCTCTCACGCCTTTCCGACATACACTGCACTGCATCTCTTGCACGGTACTCTGTACACACCTTCCTTAGTACCAGTCACATTTCCCATCAAATCGTCATTCTTTGTCTTCTGAGTCACTCGTTCCACTTCAACAGCAACTGGAGGCACTTTCTTTCTTAAACGTTTTTTTAGTCCTTTTTACATTCCGCAGGTAGGTTTTAAAGCCACTACGACACAAGATTTCACGTATCGGGCCACTCACACCCTCCAGGTAGGTAACTTACAATCGGACTATCTACCTTTTGAAACACTTTCCTTCACGCGTACTCTATCGGCATTCTTCCTTTCTGTCGCAACAATACAAAAAGCCTTTTTCTTCATTCTATTCAGCAGTCCGGCTGGGTAGCCCAGTTGAAGAAACTTGCTTTTTGCCTCCTATAGGTGTAGACCTGCTACTTCCAAATTCGCCGAGTTACGGATTAGCCTCACAAATTCGTTCTGTGCAATTGCGTTCAGTTGTTCACTTGGGTGGCCTGAGTTGTATGGTATTCCCCTCTTCGTAGCAATCGGTTTCTTGTATGGCTGATACTCTACTCTCTTCGTCCCTTCAACTCTCTTCACCAGAATGTCAAGAAAGGGGAGCTCATCGTCCACTTCTTCCATTGTAAAGGATAAATCGCTACGCCAGTTGTTGACTTTCTCCAGCACCTTCGCCAATGAATTTTTCTTTAACACAGCAAAGACATCATCTACAAAACGCATCCAAATTCTCACTCCCAGCTCCCCAGCCAAAACCATCGAATCCAGATGTTGCATAATCATTTCGGTGATTATCGGGGAACTGGAGTACCCCATAGGGGCTCCTTTAAACTGCCAATACGTCTTACCCCCAAACTCAACATAAATGGATGCCAAAAGAACTTTCAGGAGAGCCTTATCTTTCTCATACTCCACACTCGGGATCTTCATTCGCTTCTTCGACAATGCCAACATATCAAGAATCGTCCTGTTAGACCAGCTAGGAAATAACAAACACGTCAAATGACACCATCAATTCATCTTTCTCTACTTCCAGTCCATTTAATTCGTCGAGCAAGTCTTCCGTCTTCCTCAGTCTGCTTGGCCCTCCAACATACTTCCGCAGTCTGTCAGCTGCCACCCAGTCAAGTTGTTGTGCCATACCCCCTTTCGCTGATGTTATAAGCCGTAAGGGGGCGCCCTCCTTGTGGGTCTTAACTTGGGCGAATATGGTAGGGAGGCATTGTGGGTGTTTCGGTGTCAGTTTTTTCAACTCTTCATTGGAAAGGTGCCCTTCTTTTTTCAACCGCTCCAAACTTAACACCAATTCCAACATGGGTCGGTTCCCCACATTCTCTTCAGTCACCCGATACATCCCCGACTCCACTATGTCCTTCACCACTCTTTCATCATGATCACTCTTTGCCAACCAACCCTTCTCAATATCGGTCGCCACTCGCCATTTGGCGGGTGGAAATCAACAGTTAGCGACTTAGAATTTAGCCTTACTCGCCAAATCAGCGACTAGCTACAGAGCATGCCACTAAAAAAGGGGTATCTCCGGAACCGCATAAGTTAAAGACGACGGTTTGCGGCATTATGCTAAGATTTAAAAGGGATATATAACTGGATTTTCTGCATTAATACTGGAGTTTAAGAAAATTGCACAATTTTGTTAATGCATAAATTAGAGAAACCTTTCATCATACAAGACGTATTTGGTATGTGGCGAGTAAAAATTGTGAAATGGCGAGTGCTTTGTAAGGTCTACTGGCCAAGTGGCGACTGCTACTGGATTGACATTCGGAAGGGTTGTTGCTAACACCACAGTCATATTAGCCTTGTCGGCCTTGCAGATAGCTATCCTTTCATTATTCCTCAGACTCCTGATTGCTCTCGCTTGTTCGACACTAATGTTGGGCTTAACCTTGGGTGGCTTCTTAACTACCGTCTGTTGCATCTTCAGTCTCATCTCCGGTGACCACGTGTAGTTGGATAGCAGTAGCCCCACATCTGCAATTAAGTTAGAACGTACATCAAGGCTGCCCCCCCCAGTTCCACTGGCACAAATTTCATGTCCAAGTTGAGAACACTCATCTTAGTGTTCATCACCACCACCACCGGAGAGGTGTGCTCCGGTGGCGGTGATTACCCTGTATGTGGTGAACCAGTCAGGGGTGGAGTTGTCAAAGCTGAGATGAGTGTTCTTAAGAGGGAGTGCAACCCCTTTGGTTATCTCAATTCTGTCTACTAGATGGCGCTAGGGTCTACAACGTATTTCAGTTACGATCGTAGTTCCACTTTTCTCGGTTATTTTCCAACGGAATAGTGTCATTCTTGTTTCTAACGAAAGAGAATCGTCTTGTCTAGCGAAGTGTGGAGGCAAAATTATCTAAAATATATTTTTTTTTTTTTACTTTGGAGCAATATTTCAAAGTTGGCTGATTGAAAGATAAATAAAAACTAAATGTGATTTACATCCGATATCTAGGAATTAAATTCTTTCCCTCATTAAAAAAGTGTTACTGATTTAAAACAAAACAACAAAATACCATAATATGCAGGTATTGTTTGAAAAAATCGTACCTACTCTAATCAGATTCGAACGCAGAACAGGTGTTACGTGTGAAGAGGCATGTTCACAAAGAAGGGCTGGATAGCAGAGCCAACGCTCGTCAGACCCGTGCGTTCGGAAATTTGAGCAAAATGACGTTTCACAGGCGATCGACGTAAAACAGTCCTTAGTATTGCAGTTACACGTCGTTGTGCTTCCAAATATTGACTTAGATTGCGCTCCATTGCTCCAGTACTTCACCCAAACTACTATACATCAACAAATTATAAATCGACAAAAAAAATATCTGAAATTTGTAACACAGGTAGTCTAGTGTAATAGGATTAGAACGAAAAAGTGAGTATGAGGCATGATGCTCTACAAATCAAAAATGGGAGAGTAGTCCTATATATCAATTACACATTTCCACGGCTCTTTTTGCCTGAGTGGCTTTCGCGATCCTTTTTAGACGATATGGTTTTGTGTTTTTTACCTTCGCCTTTTTATAAAATAACACTACCAAGTTCGCTATATAACGGATCGATCTTTTCACAGTATGAATTGCAGCGATGTTCTTCGCCTTTTTATTTCCGTTCTCTTTTATTTCCCATTTCGCCGACTCCTGTTTTGGCGAATATTCATTTTCAAATGAAATTATGTGCCTCACTCGCGCTGCTGCGCTTGCTGCAGCTAAACATAACATCAGAAACCTCAGCTAATTGCAAATTCCTTTCAGTTAGGAATGCTTCTTTAACTTCAACAATATTATGTTTTTATAGAGTATTTTGATTCTGCGAAATGGGATTTGGCGAAATGGGAATTCCCTTTTCGCAGAATTTTAATCATGACTTTCGGTGAAATGGAAAGACATAGTACGATTCACAAAGTTTCGATGCCCCGCTCTCCGATGTAATGCCCCCACTTGCCCTTCCACACATTCAAGTAACAAAAGCAGCCCCCCCCCTCCACAACTCTCTCCGCCAGCCCTACAAACCACAAACCCTTCGTATATCAAGGGACGTATCAGTACCTATAAACTCAATAAAGCTTACTGGCAATAATACAATGCCAGTAGGCCTATTGAAGTGGGCCTGCCAGACACCGTATTACCTAGGCCTACCTGAAATTTGTTTAGGTTTTATTCAGGATTTGTTGTTTTGGATTGCGAGATAAAACAAAACAATGCAAAAAACACACAAAAAAACTTCCCACCAAAGTACAAAGAAAATCCAAACCCACACAAAAATGAAGATTCGCTGACCTCGCATCAGACCGAAAACCTATCAGGTCGAAATAAGCGAACATCCATCCGATAGAAAATGTGAGCACCCATCACATAAAATTTTACCCATCAGATGGAAATTTCTTCACACCAGAGAAAGGCTTTATTTTATCATCAGATAGAATTGTTATTCTATTTAATAAAAAAAAAGTTCCAAGGCTATCCAATCCATAGAGGCTCAATCACGAAGTTGGAGCATGTTTTTCGTGTGCTTTCATGTTTTGTTCTGTCTGGCGCAACTATAGTATTTTGTGCCGACGACTATGGATCAGTTCGTTACGTGGCTAAACGGCAAAGGAAATCCAGGAAAATAAAACCAACTAACGAAAATCTAGAGGATATAAAATCCAAAGGAAGAAAGTAATCCACAGAATAGCTTTATTTTTAGCTTACGATTTTATTAGTGAGGTAAACCTGTATTTCGATGCAGTTGCTACGAAACTAAAACAGAATACTGCAAAGAAGGAAATCTGCACACAGCGTGGTGCTCTACAGTTCTGACTGAATACTGGAAGCGTATTCTGGAAGTGAGTTTTTGGCAGTTCTGAATGGGGAGCGCACGAATCATTGTCCGAATTTTGGCTGTCCAATGAGAGACGATGCCGACAATACTAACAATATTTTCGTACTTACGCGCCCTCCCACGCCATCCCTGTTACGCCCCCAGGCTTCAAACCATAAAAGGTACGCAGTTTATATTGTAGTGCACCCATTCAACCAATTTCATAGCTGGAAGCCTTCCCGGTATATCGGTATCGATGAATAATCACCCTATGGAAATTAACATGGGGATGAGCGGACTAGCAAGTAGCTAGCTACACATTTTCAACGTTATTGAGGGTCAGATTTTGCATTGAAAGCAGCTTAGCTGGCATTCCTACACGAGTTAATTTTTGTCAGGTGGGTCATTGCTCTTGATTGCAATTTCATCTTTTGTTCCGCATTATTATTTTCTACCAAGTACCTGAAATGTGCCCAACTACGCTTCAAGATATAAGACACTGACGCTATGGCGCCGTGCTACAATGGTTTACAACCTCGACAATTGAATTGATGTGATGATTGTTGCCTAACCTAGCGCGACATACTAGCGTGTGTCTAGATATTTCCGGAGACGTGGATTCAGAGTCTGAAGATCATGATATTGATAATGTGTCATTCTGTACTCACGTTCTAGTAATATTAGATTATTACTCAGACATGGTTTCAAGTAAATGCTGAAAAATGTTATGAAATTCATATTTACTTTTTTAATTTATTGCTCAGTTCTAAGGGAGATATTTTACATCTGTAAAAACGAAACTTTAGGAGGAATATAGAGCAACAACTTCGCATGGGTAAAATGCTGATATATACTATGGTTTCGACAGTACGTGTGTTAGAAGCGTAGTTCTCTTCATCAAATTGTTGAAATAGTGCGTTTAACTGCTTACCACATCAATATGGTTGGTTTTACGGTAAAGATGGATAGGACCTTCTATGTAGTGCGTTTCATTAGCTTTAATTTGGTATATAGGAATTTGTATTTTGACCCATAGAAACATTAGATAGGACTTTTTATAGAAAAAAGGCAATATTAAGGCTCCCCCCCCCCCAGCAACTGACAATGTGGCTAGACATCTTTATAAACATATATTCTTCCGATTTAACTCATCGAAACATTTTATCATGAGTGTTTCCACAAACTTGCACTTCTAGAGGACTTTTCTGATTCCGCTTCTCTACTATGGGTGGTGGATGACAGACTGCGGAAGTATGTTGGAGGGCCAAGCAGACTGAGGAAGACGGAAGACTTGCTCGACGAATTAAAGGGACTGGAAGTAGAGATAGATGAATTGATGGTGTCATTTGACGACGTGGTCAAGTTATTTCCTAGCTTGTCTCACAGGATGATTCTTGATATGTTGGCAGTCGAAGAAGCGAATGAAGATACAGAGTGTGGAGTATGAGAAAGATAGGGCTCTCCTCAAAGTTCTTTTGACATCCAATTATGTTGAGTTTGGGGGTAAGACGTATTGGCAGTTTAAAGGAGACCCTATGGGGTACTCCAGCTCCCCGATAATCGCCGAAATGATTTGCAACATCTGGATTTGATGGTACTGGCTGGGGAGCTGGGAGTGAGAATTTGGAAGCGTTTTGTAGATGATGTCTTTGCTGTGTTGAAGAAAAATTCATTGGCGAGGGTGCTGGAGAAAGTCAACAACTGGCGTAGCGATTTATCCTTAACAGTGGAGGAAGAAGTGGGCGGTGAGCTTCCCTTTCTTGACATTCTGGTGAAGAGAGTTGAAGGGACGAAGAGAGTCGAGTATCAGCCATACAAGTAACCGATTGCTACGAAGAGGGGAATACCATACAACTCAGGCCACCCAAGTGAACAACTGAACGCAATTGCACAGAACGAATTTGTGAGGCTAATCCGTAACTCGACGAATTTGGAAGTAGCAGGTCCACACCTATATGAGGCAAAAGGCAAGTTTCTTCAACTGGGCTACCCAGCCGGACTGCTGAACAGAATGCAGAAAAAGGCTTTTTGTATTGTTACGACAGAAAGGAAGAATGCCGATAGAGTACGCGTGAAGGAAAGTGTTTCAAAGGTAGATAGTCCGATTGTAAGCCTTACCTACCTGGAGGGTGTGAGTGGCCCGATACGTGAAATCTTATGTCATAGTGGCTTTAAAACCTACCTGCGGAATGTAAAAAGGACTAAGAAAACGTTTAGGAAAGAAAGTACCTCCAGTTGCTGTTGAAGTGGAACGGGTGACTCAGAAGACAAAGAATGACGATTTGATGGGAAATGTGACTGGTACTAAGGAAGGTGTGTACAGAGTACCGTGCAAGGGATGCAGTGCAGTGTATGTCGGAAAGACGAGGAAAGGCGTGAGAAGAAGACTGGGACAGCATATGGACAGTGTAAGGAGAGGAGTGCAGGATAATGGCATTGCGCTCCACTGTGCTGCCACTGAGCACGAGATTGACTGGGAGAAAGCCACGACGCTCATCCGCTCAAACTCTGCACGCGACAGCCATCTAAGGTGCCTGGAATCCATTGCTATACAACACCATGAGCAGAAAGGATTCCAACTTATGAATATTCAGGGCCCTTCTTACCCAAATGTGAGAAACCTTATGGGGAGGGACTTGGAGTGAGCAGTTAGAGTGGTGTTGGAGAGCTAGTAGCAGCAGGAAGGGCCCACTACCTTCTAAAGCCAGCATTAATGGTCCACTACCTTGTAAATACAGGAGACTACGTGTTCTGCCAAATTCAAATTCTGGCAAACAGCAAGAATGTTACCAGGATCCTAATTTTTCCTAGAGCCTGATGATAACAGTAGCATTGCTGTCGAAAACAACCCTTCCGAATGTCGGTCGACACTCGCCATTTGGAGAGTGGAAATCAACAGTTGGCGACTTGGAATTTAGCCTTACTCGCCAAATCGGCGACTGGCTACAGAGCATGCCACTAAAAAAGGGGTATCTCTGAAACCGTATAAGTTAGAGACGAACGGTTTGAGGCATTATGCTCAGATTTATAAGGGCTATATAACTGGATTTTCTGCATTAATACTGGAGTTTAAGAAAATTGCACAATTTTGTTAATGCATAAATTAGAGAAACCTTTCATCATACAAGACGTATTTGGTATGTGGCGAGTACAAATTGTGAAATGGCGAGTGCTTTGTAAGGTCTACTGGCCAAGTGGCGACTGCTACTGGATTGACATTCGGAAGGGTTGGTCGAAAATTAGCAAGACTCTGTGAGTGTCTTATGTACGAAATTGTGCGATGATGGAAGAAGATTGTGGTTTTAAAATTATTCAAATGTTTTATAGTACTGGTAATGATGTTTTAATCGGAAAAGTCCATAATTTTTACGTACGATCTCACTAACAGAGTATTTTATCAATATCCAGCGAATTTTAGACAGCTGTAAAGGAACTTGAGATCAACAGTAGGAAGGAATTTGATCTGATGTTCCTTTAGAGCTGTAGAAAATTTGCTGGATGTTGATAAACTATTCGTTAGTGAGATAGTGCGTAAAAATTATGGACAGGGATCAACAGATACAGAAAAATAACGAACCGATCTGATTTTTTCGCCCCGATCCGATACAGATACACCGATACAGATTAAAAAAAAAAAAAAAAGTCAAACTCATATTTCATCATTCTTAAATTGTTTGCAAGAAAACATAAAATTCAATTTTTTTTATCATTGGTGTCAGATCCACATGTGTACCTTCGACAATAAATAGGCCTAATCGCAAGTCGTCACCCTGAATCTGACAATGCGCGCACGCGTTTAATTCACTAAGTGGCTGTGCAGATGACGTCATGGGATACACGAGATGCTATGCAGGAAAGATTTCTCTCAAGCTTGGCTGAGTAGACCTCGCGCACGGAAGTTGGTCGTATCGGCCAAAATATCGGTAAATAAATACCAACAGATCCAATACCGATACGCAAAAAAATAGCCGATAATATCTGTAAATCCGATACCGATTTTAATATCTGTAAATCCGATACCGATTTTAATATCTGTCTATCCCTAATTATGGATTTTTCCTATTGTACTTCAGAAAACTCTCATGGTAAAATTAGCCATTTTGGTGTGTTAAGATTGTAGAAATGTGTCAAGTAATACATTTCAGGCCTACCATGAAAACTAAGGCCACACAACACATTCAGTAACAGTTAGGCAACCCCTTCTGAAAGTCGATAAGCATTAAGAGCATTGGTAAAATCATTAGATGCAAATAAAATTTGTTAGGAATACTCTTTGCCCTAAGGCCTAACTACGCTCTTAAATCAATAAACATTGATTAAATTAATACTGGCTCCAGCCTAGAGTCGCTACTCCCTTTTCCCTTTCCCGCTATTTTTTTTTCAATCATTAACATCCAAACCATGCTGTAGCAAATACAAGTGACCAGAAGTGACTTTAAAGGGTTGCCAACAAACTGAAAGTATGCAGTAATTTAACGTTACAGAGTGCTATGCTTGCAGGAAGCGAAGGAACACACGAATAATTTTCTTTTATCAACACAAACAAGCCACATACCTCTTTATTATTGAGTGAAATTTTGGTACATCCTCGTGTACTGGGTGCAAGCTGTAACAGTTAACGATACAACTGTCACTAGATGGTGCCACAGTATAATATAAAGACTCTACCGTGGCACCATCTACTGACGGTGATATCATTAACTGTTACCGCTTGTACACAGGTGTACGAGGATGTACCAAATTTTCACTCAATTATAATAAAGAGGCATATAGCAAGTTTGTGTTGTTAAAAGAAATTTCTTTTGTGTGTTCCTTCGTTCCTGCGAACAAAAGCTAGATAGCACTAGATGGCGCTTAATGCTGTCGACTTTAATTTGGAGACAATCCGCCTGTAAGTTTTAAAATGCTCGCCTTTCGTTTACTATTAAAAGCGATTGGGTCGTTTTAAGCGTACGCGTGTAGCACAGAATTAAAAAACAAAAACTATACATTTGGCTGATGCAAATTTGATCGTACACCAATCATGCGAATAGACTAGACCACATATGGAAACAACCATGAGTGAACCTCAAAGTTTCCTCTGCCTAAAAATCAATCTGGGTTAAGCCGTATGCTGAGTACGCAATCAACCATACGATCAGGACTTTCACCCGCGTCAACTGGAGCCCTTCACTCGGCGTATTGGGACACAGACTAGGGGGAACCCTGAAAACTACTCTTTTTTTTTTTTTTATCAAGAACTAAACAGTATTGATTAAAACACTTCAGTATAATTACATCCCTACACAACCAAAAGAAACGCATCAACGCACTAAAATAAACTTCCACAATTATTTTACTTTAATCTAGGCTACTCAAGGAATACATCACTAATGCAATCATAGCCCTCTATAAACTCCTTACAGATAATCGTTTTTTTCCCGAACCATCGTAGTATCAGACAGTGCACCAAACCCATCGTGAGCAGACCCTGCAAACACATGATTAATATTTTGAGAGCAGTTTGTGTTCCCAAATCCCATCATGGCTGTCGCACACCCACGACTTGTTGATCATCCTCCATAGTTTGAGCCTCTACTGCAATCCTTAACGATTCATTAAAATATTGTCGATAGGACAAACAAACCGGGCAATAAATCACGAAACAGACTTTTATCCGATTTTGGTCCTACTCACCATCTTCTTTGTCATGCCTTCTCCAGAAAACAACCGGTGCCCACCGACGTTGCTTCAACCTTTCTCTATCTAATAGAACCACACATTACGCCTTAGCGCTTTCTCTCACAACGTTATTTACAGTCCTGATCACCTTTTTGCAAGGAAAAATAATGGTTCCTACAAGAAATTTCATGCTTATACGTAGCCAGCGTTAAGCATGTTGAACCCAGAGCAACAAGCAGTGGCTTTAGCCCAAACAAAGGAAATGACAGCGCAGACCACTTGCACTAACAGACAAGGGGAGGACCGTAGATTTCAGGCCAGTGAGCAACAACGAAATGAAGTCTGAGATAAGGGAAGGATAAAGGACGAGGAAACCCCACTATTAACAACTGGGAAGAGCAATTCATGAGGCGAATGGAAGCACTAATTTACTGTTTAAATCCAGTAAAATACAATCTAAGGCCCAGAAAAAAAATTAGTATCTGGTTAGCTCATTTGCTCATTTAATTAAAGTTCCTACGTTAATTGCAGGTAGCCAAGTTAAACCGCACGGTTTTTTTTTGTTTTTTTTTGTTAACATATTTAGTCAGGCCTACATAATTATTGCGAAAACCATTTTACAATTACCATTAATTTTTTTAAAGTAATTTCTTAGCCCATAATTACTAACATACGTATAGCAGCAGTGCATACAAGACTTTTATATCTAAACACACGCTAGTATGTTGTGTACGAAACTGAATTACAAGCATACCTCCGGCACCCAATTATTAAATGCTTAAATGGTTCAATTAGATTAGATACGTAATTCTTAATGTAAACAAAACGGGTCTCGCTAGCGGATAATCTTTAACTGTCAAGTTTTCTAAGATTTCTGCGTGGTGGGGGGCGTGTTATGCATTTTGACCATGCTTTGGAAGTTGTTGCAATGGCGAAAGGATCGGTCCTTAATGGAGAAGAGTAATGAAATAATAGGACGCTTAGATAGCCACACGACTCTACATGTTAATTTGTGCCTAATAGCACCGCAGTACGGTAACTAAGGTAAGTGTGCATTCGTCACTTTTAGCATAGTGTGTGCCGCGTAACAAGAATTAGTGAAATTAAATTAAATATCAGTGGTGGGGAAAAACTGCCTCATGGATCAAGTTAATCAAGCGGTAATTATTTTTTGAGGGGCAATGTCTTTAATGCCTGTTGGCCTACAGTTTGACCAAATCTCAATTTTTTCTACTTTTTACAAGCACCACAAAAAATTATCAATTAAACGTGTGTGTAAAACCATTACTATCCAGCATTATCTCCACTTTCATCTAAGTTGGTAAAACTTTACACGACCAGTTTTTGAGCCCCGACACTTTGACCGATTTCCCCGTACCTTCCGTAGTTTTGAGAATTTTTTTTCTTTCTGTAAAACTGGCAGCTCGACTTAAACTAAAAAGCACCTTCCTACAAAATAATTACATAACAAACAAGTATTATGCTAATGCAAGGTATGTAAGAACTCATTTATTGTATGTCAGGGAGTGCAGGCTATCCGGGGGCACTCCTTGACATAATGGTGCCCGAACAGGGACTCGAACCCTGGTGGCCACGGGCAGTCAGTCGCAGCGACCACTGGGATCCTGGGCAGCGTGCAGACAACCACAGGGCTACCACCCTTGCTCCGTGTTCAGTTTTCACCACGTAATCGAGAATAATCAATGAAAATGGATGCAGCTGTGCGGCACGTCACATGTTTTTTGGCCGCGATGACCACTGGGCACCCAGTGCGCAGGGGCCCTAAAGGAAGCGGTTTGCTTTAACACTTGTTATGCCTATATTAGGGCAACAACGTCACCTTCGTAAATCGTCAGACTTTTACGGAAACATGAAGCTGCTTCTCGTCATGATTCATAGGGTCAGAGAAGTACGTTTTAACTTCGTTTATGAGCAGCATAAAAATGAGATTTAGGCCTACCTAATACCAAAGCTGAAGTAAACGAAATTACAGGTAGGATTATGAATGCGATGGGGGCTACTATTGCTACACCAAATAGAGAATCAGAATTACTTGGTAAATCGAAATAGTAAAACCAAATGACATCGTTTTGCGGTAAGAAAAAAAATGTTCACACCGAATGGCACTTAGGCTTTTATAAAATCAACAATGTGTGTACTTTAGTACTAAATCCCTCTCCAGCATATTTTTCCTTGACCTTCCGTCTTTAGAAATTAAATTTGGAAAGGACTTTTGTGCTACAACATACAAATTATCGATTTCATCGAACCACTCGCGGTATTATAGCCGTAAATCAAACGTCTAGTACTTCCCCAACAATTCCCTTTAGGTCACTAACTGCTGGTAGAAAATTTAATTGTAAAAGGGCTACGTCATACTATGGCACATATTATTATTATTTATTATTATTTTTTTAATTTATTTTGGTTGTTAACTTAGTCCTGGCAGAACTTCGATATCATGACTAAATCAAAATGTAGACAGTAGGACTTAGTTAACAAAAAATATAATAAAATATATGTCATAACAGCAACGTTGAAGTTGTCCATCATCAACATTTAAATTTTATAACAGCACTTTAGTAACATAAAGGGAACGACTCGGGAATTTTAGACGTTCGATTTCTAAACAAAAAAAAACAGGACTTGGCTGAACTACTGAGTTGACAAGTAATGAGAAGGAGAACCTGGCAAAAGAGCTGCCAGTTGAATCCCAGGTTTTCCCCTCTACTCAGGTTTTCTACTCTTCTTAATAGGTTTTTTTTGCTTCTAGGCCTACTATAATCTAGTAAGGTTCAAAATTAGTTCAGTTCTACACATGCACATTAGTTTGCGTGGTATGATGCAAAACAAATCAATTTGTTGCGTAAGTCCGACTAAAAATTATCCCAAAAAAATTGAGAATTATTAAATATGTTCAACGGTATCTGGTCAGCGTAACAATGAAAAACAAAAACAGTTGTGTAATATTTATTTACAAAAAGAATCTGCTTGAAAGCAGGTAATTCGTTGGAAATGCAATTCTTAGGAATTTTTATCACTGTGTGTTGATGCTGTATGGTTTTTTACTTTGAGGTGTTGAGTTCATGATTACAAAATGTCAAATTATACTTCTTCAAAACCGAAAAGTAATGTTTTGCGATATTATATATTGGTATTTTCATAATTAAAACATTTTAGCTTTTGTAGCAGTATTTGATTTCAAAATGAATTATTTCATGTCATTACTACAAAAACGTTAAAATGTCAGTTGCCACCAGCTTTTCGAAGTGGCGTTGCAGGTTTTTTTTCCGAATAGCTCTGCTCACAGAGGTCTCATGGACTTGTGGTTCGGCTTAAAATGTGCGCGGGGATGAGGGCTACGCTGGATTTGTATTTCTATTGCCTAACCGAAAAGATACATTACCTGTAATCTTAGCATTCTTGTTCTCGAATGCTCTTCCCTAGAGAAGCGAAGTTTAGGCCTACTGCCTGTCAGCTCGGTAACCTAAGTGCGCATGCGTCAGCACACCCTTCCTATAAAAGCATACCGGCGCAACCACATATCTTTTATTCCTTTCAATATGTCATGGCGGTGACTCAAGAGAGAAGGTAGGGTGGGTACAGTTAATGTATATTTTCAGTTAGGTAATAGAACCAAAAATCAGCCGGTGGCAGCAAGCATTTTAATGTTTCTACATGCCACCGAAAATAAACTTCACCTGGAATTTTAGTATTACAGTAGACCTCATCTGAAACGGCGGTGGGCACCACCAGACAAGCACCCTAGGGTTACAAGCTGGCACCATAAGGGTCAAAGACCCCAAGAACCAAGAGTCTGGGACAATTTTAGAATAAAGCTGGAAAAGCACAGCTGAGGTAAATCCAAAGCAGACCAGAAGCACAAATTTAAGAAAAATTATAGCTGAATGAAACAAGATTTGTCTTTTCTAAGCTCAATGAAGTTGACACACAAAAAAAAAATTGTTTTTTGATCGTTTTTTTTTTAAATAGCCAGAAAGGAAGACGTGTAGTCCATGAGCCAAAGTCCAAAATATGACTTTTTGGTACCACTCAGGGGGACTAAAGCTACCATTGATTTTCAGAAAGTACTACTTCTCCACATGATTTTTAGCCATGATAGCCAACCGGAAGTGGCAGCTAATGGGCGTGGCTGAGATTC
>JAHWFP010111082.1:12950-28806 GCA_023313725.1 Lithobius niger
TTCTCTTGCCGTTCCAGGTGGTTGTTTCTTCTGTTGTTCTGAGTGGTCGTTTCTCCTGCCATTTAGGGTTGTAGTTTCTCCGGGTGGTAGTTTCTCCTAGCGTTCCAGGTACTTGTTTCTCCGGCTGTTATGGGTGGTTGTTTGTTTTTTCTATTTCGCCTTGTTGTTTCTCATGCTGTTCCCTGTTTGTTGTTTCTTGCACTTTTCCCTGTCGTTGGTTCTCGCGCTGTCCCACGTGGATGTTTCTCCTGCAGTCCCCGGTTGTTTCTCCTGCTTTTCCAGGTTGTTGTTTTGCCGACTGTTGTTTCACCTGCTGTTCTGAGTTGTTGTTTTGCTCTGTATTCCGGGTGGTAGTTTCTCCTGCTGTTCCGGGTGGTTGTTTTGCTTGCTGTTCCGGGTGGTTGTTTTGCTTGCTGTTCCCGGTTGTTGTTTCGCTTGCTGTTCCGGGTGGTTGTTTTGCTTGCCGTTCCCGGTTGTTGTTTCGCTTGCTGTTCCGGGTTGTTGTTTCGCTTGCTGTTCTGGGTTGTTTTGACTGCTGTTCGGTTGATTGTTTCGCCTGGTGTTATGGATGATAGCTTTGCCTGTTATGGTTTGTTGCTTCACCTGCCGTTCCGGGTGGTTGTTTTTTCTGCTGTTCTGGGTGGTTGTTTCTCCTGCCGTTCTGGGTGGTTGTTTCTTCTGTTGTTCTGGGTGGTAGTTTGTCCTGTCATTTCTTATGTTAGTTGCTCTTGCCGTTCCGGGTAATTGTTTCTCCGGCAATTCCAGGTGGTTGTTTCTCCGGCTGTTCTGGGTTGTTGTTTCTCCGCCCGTTCCGGGTCGTTTCTTCTCTGGATTAAGGTGCGAGTCGTCCCAGGTGCTTACGAAATTTCCGATTTAAATAATTTCATTCAAGCTGTAAGACAGCGAAACGGACACGAAAAAAATGCCATTGCCATAGAACCATATCACAACTTTAAAAACTAACTTAATCATCGGTAATCCGGTAATCCTGCCTATGGAGTGTCCTTTTCGGGAGATAACAATGTACGCCAAGTTTTAGGGTTCTTCCATGGTACTTATACTAAATCTCAACAAGGGCACAAATCTGTAGATATTTTGGGCATCAATACGATTTTCGTTCACACTAATATAATCTGATCCTCGTACATGAATGACGACACGCAACCTTGCATTTACACTTTTTTACAGGGGTGCCCCCAGGTTACAAGATAATAATCGCTCCTCAAAATTTGATTTATAAATCAAATTTGCGAGTCACTACCGATAAGATTAGAAACATACTTATTTGGTTAACTTCTCAAAATAACGAAATAATAAATTTAAACGGCGAACGCTGACGGTCCGCTTTCACCTTAGATCGAAAAAATAATCGTTATATAAAAGACAAACAGAATGTTGCATTTCGAAAGAGAAAAAAAGAATATTAGGAAAAGGGTTAGTTAGAGATAATAATAAATTGACGCCAAAAAACCGAGCATTCCTCACATTTATAACCACGGTTAGAAGCTGAGTTTAACTGAAGATTATCTGAACATAAACGAATCGTAACAACACGATTCCTCCGTGGAGAGCTAGTCTTTTCACGAATATAATCCGATTGTAGGAACTAACCTCAACAATATCAGTTCGTAAATTAGAATTATAATCGAAAACCAGAATTTGTTCCTGCATGTTGCTAATAGTTATTTTCTGATTAGAGGCAAGCTGCTGAAAAGTGACAGTACTAATTATGTCGATGCTGACGTCGCGACTCTCGCCAATAACGGTCCCATGTACCTGTTTTCCAGCATTAAATATCATTTGGGGGGACAAGCTCGTCGACGAATTAAATTACCGGCGTATGGGACACTCAAGAAAGGCCTGCTCACGTACGGCTCGAGTGATCAAGTATCGTAGCTGGATAACTGCTGGGCTTTAGATGCTGCCGAAGCTTCCACTGCTAGTTTGGACGATAACATAGTATTAAAATTGAGACATTCCACCATCGTGAAGGAACCTGTCCCTAAAGGGAGCTTCTCGTTCGCCATTCCTTTAAAACACTGCATGGGAATTTTCGAAAATTACGACAAGGTACTCTATGGTACCAAGCATGTGCTGACATTGTTTAGGGCTAGCAACGACAATGCTGTATTTAGGGCCACTGCTGCCGGGAAAGTCGAATTGACCGGTGTTTCGTGGCATGTGCCACACGTCACAACGTCCTACGAGCAAAAACTCAGGCTTTTTAAATATATCGGGGGGTGGGGGGGGACGTGGATTTGGGCTTTAAACACTTGGCATTATGATTCTTGCGAATTGCCACAGAGCACCAGCTTCACGTGGCACGTTCTCACTACTTCGGCTGTGGAAAAGCCAAGGTGGGTCAATCTAGCTCTGCAGACTAACAGAAAAGATGCTCAAACTAAAAATCCTGCTGTGTTCGATAACTGATCTTCAGGATGCTCACGTGACTTTAAATTCCGAACGTTACGCTCTGGATCTAGGCGTAAATTTTTCTAGCAGAGAATATTCCATCATGTATAGAATGGCTCAACAGTTAGACGCGCTTTATACGATGTCGGGGATCTCTGCATCGATTCGATTCAGTTTAAAGAAGACTCATTCTCTGGTGATTTTGGACTGCTCCAAACAGTCGGAAAGACTTAAGTCCGGCGTCGTCGATGTGCAAGTAACAAGTCAATGTCCTTTAACAGGTGTGGCGACCACACAGGGCTCGCATACTCAAGTATTGGTCGTACATATACCTTAAATGCCCAAACCCTTGTCTTTAAATTGGTTTTGCCAAAGCACCTGTTGACAATGAACAAGCGTCAAAGAGTATATTCTTTATATTCGTACTCCGGTTTTAAAATGTTGTAAAATACTGCACATTGCATCTTTAGACCTACAGGAACAGCCCTCAAACCCAATCTTCTCAAATAATACTCCTCTGAACAATAGTAATAATTAAAAGGATTGCCATTACTGCATAAGAAAGTCACCTTTTTTGTACGGTGTGATGATGTAAAAACTGATTATTTGCATACATTTTTCGAGGACGTACTACATCGTAGCAGCATCGTCAAGAACTTCCGGTTTGTATAGGTTTATAATTCGTTTTTTGGTTGCATTAAAGTCTCCCTTTTCATCCTCTGGTAATAACAGTACCTGACAGGCTCTCATTTCCCGTTGTAAATCGATTAGCTGAGGATAATTTACAGCATCTCCGCGATTATAGCTGGGTTCTAGATTTTTCAAATGTTTGTGCCTCGTGTCATATACAGCTTAGTCTAAATTAATACTCTGCTCATTGTTGAAATGTAAAGTAATCTTGTCGACATATTCTTTGTTAGCAGCGTCTCTAGATTGCGTGGGAAGAGCGAGGTCTTTGATTCGTTTACTATTAGCTTCGAAATGACCGTTGATATCTTCCTTCATTCCAATATCTGACTGAATTTTTTTCATGTCTGTTTCTAAGTCATTTAACTGAGAATGAGTTACCGCATCTTGGGGGTCTACACCAACAGCTAGATTAATTAAACGATTGTTTCGCATGTCGTAATCCGTCACGACTTTTGAATCCACATATTCTTTGGTAGCCACATCCGCCACGACTTTTGAATCGACATACTCCTTGGTAGCTGCATCCTTATTTTGTGTGGGAGTTTCAACAACTTTAATACGATTCTTCGCAGCGTTAAAATGCCCATCTGCATCTTTCTTCAACCCTACGTTGGATTTAACTTTCGTTATGTCGGTTTCTAATTCGTTAAACTGGGAATAAATTACCTCATCTTCTGGTTCTATGGCAGCTCCCACTTTAGTCAGGCATTTATTCAGCATGTCATAATCATTATTCGAGTCTAATATAAATCCTACCCCCGAAGTTTCTTTCACATCTCTCTGCATTCGCTTCAAAGACCGACCAAATTTATTTACCGGCATTTTTTTATATTTCTCTCAGTTTTTTTTTTATATTTTACATATAAATTTCAGGCCTTCCAGTTGTCCTACTTTTCCTACATTTTTAGTGAATGTCCTACTTTTCCTACTTTTTTGGTGAATGTCCTACTTTTGTTGTACTTTTTAACAAATGTCATACTTTTCCTACTTTTAAAAAGTTTAAAATGCATCACATGCTGATGTTTGTAAAACTCTAGTACAGACGCAAACCAAAATACTATTTGAACTAACAAAGCTGAGCCAGTCAGATTGTTACTAGAGAATTATTACAGTTTTCAAGGTTTCTACTTCTTTACCGAAAATGCAGTTTCAGATATCTGCTGTGAATTCTTCGGTAATTTTCTGACGACACTCTTATAGAAAGAATTAAGTTACTTAAGTGCACATAGACTATACACAAACTAAATGATCTTGTATTAAGTCTTAGGCAATTTATAAAACCAGAAGTTCTAGAGAATGTCACAGGCAGTACTCTCTTGGCAATAAACGTAAGCGAAGAAAAAAATCTCTTGCTAAACGAAAAATGTAAATTGGTTCTGAAACAGAAAAGACAACACTTTCAAAAAATTGAAGACAAAATCTCTGCAACAAGCACTTCAGCGGATACTTACAATGATGGGGCATCCCTTGCGGCCACCTGAAACAGACAGGAGAATACATGAATGAAAATGTTACCCAATTGATTCTGATGTTTCTGATGACTTGTAAAAGTTGAAAAAAATAACTAACTACGAAGAAATGACTCTTATGGGAAAAAATATTTCAACTGAAGGACCTGAATGAAAAAGTAACCTCACTTAGCAAAAGATGTAAAATGCGTAAAGTCGCTCATTGTCCGCGGCCAAAAATCAAAAAAATCCGCGCCGATAATTTAACTTTTTCAGCGGAATTTCGCGGCAACCATTATATGGGTTACCACGATCCGCGTAGATAAAATTAAGTTTTTACGATATTCCGTGGGGCCCCCCCCCCGCCCCCCTTAAAAAAATTTTTTTTAAAGGAAATTGATTTTTTTTTGTTTTTTTTTTTAGCTTAGCCTACATATACGCCTATTTCACACTTGTCATGGTAGTTTCCACAATTGGACTATATCAATATTTTTTGCAAGAATAATATTGTTAGTGCCTCACTCCATGGGTGACGAAAAAAAAAAACTTGCTCCATGACCGACGACAATTTTTTCTAACTCCCTGCTTAATAGGTTGACCAAACCTACACATTTGGTAAAAAAAACGCGCGCTTTGGGGGAAATAATTGATTTCCGCAAGAAATATTCTTTTCCGCGATCGTCGGTGGAAACTTTAATGACCCCAAACATAGCAATAATCCCGTACCACTGAAAATAAACTTCGTCAGAAGCTTAATTTAAGATCCGCGTTTGAGGCTAATCGTGGAATCGCGTATTATGAGCTACTCTAAAAATGCGGCTTCACTTAAGCGCATGGAAACGCTGGTGTTGAACGAAGAATCTTGCGTAAAAATGGGCTGATGACATCAGGGTGCATATCATTACACAAAAGTTCCATCGGATTGAGAACTGTAAAAGAAAAAATTCAGTGCGCCAATGCAACTGTATAATCAAGACAAGCGCGAGACTGTAACTTATTTGTACAATATTATTGTTGCTCCTATTGTCCTACTTTTTTTCTGGAAAAGTCCTACTATTTTTCGAAAGTTCACTGGAAGGCCTGAAATTTTAAAAATGAAGGCAAATACAAAGTTGGATAAGCAAAAGAAAAATTCAAAATGCCTCACCCTGCCTGGTGCATGCATCTCTCCAATTTGCTGGAAACAAATTCGCTAGAAGTTAAGATGGAGAAGGCAACCGAGTTAAAAAATGGAGTAAAGTACGCTTTGTCTCCTTTCGTAGAATTCAAAGATTTAAAGGGAGTTGGTTCTCCCATTTCGAACAAAGATTCCAAGCACAAGGGTTGGATTTTGCCGACGCACCCCGAAACTCAAAATAAGTTGGAAAATCTTAGATGGTACATCTGCGAAAAATTAAAAGTCCAAAAATTGACGAGCAAAAACCCATTCTTTTGACGATGTTCAATTATCCCAATTACTTGCACCCTGTTACATCCTGCTACCCATTCTGCAATAAGGTGAACGAAGATACCAACAACGCGGATAAACTGCCTTAGAACGTGGGTGTACAACGATATCCACAAAACTAAAGGGAAACTTATAAGAATGTTATGGAAAAACCGTGGTTTGATTTTCCTTCATGCGGAAGTATGACCTTGTCGGAAGTTAGTGGTAAAATTAACTCCGTGTACGTCAGCAACGACACACCCTGTACCGTGAAACTTTGGTGCAACGTAGAATATGGAGTTGCTGAACCTAACATGACCAACGATAACATTTCTGATCGAGACTTTGAGTTTAGTTTCTGAATTAATGTAAAAAAAAAAAACAGTGGAAATTCTAAATTATGATTTTTTCACCCCTCGCAAAGAACTAAAAAATCATCCATTTCTACCCTCGAACATTAGATGTCTGATTATGGGTCCTGCAAACTGTGGGAAAACAAACCTACTGTTTAATTTTATTTGCAACGAGGGGTGGCTAGATTACGACAGATTACACGTCTATAGCAAAACTTTGTGGCAACCAAAATACCAAGATTTACAGTCTGTATTTGAGGAAATTGGAGTGGTGGGGCAAGAGATAGCAAGTTTTCACGACTCACAAAACAATCTGGTTCCTCCCGAGGAGTTGGATTCTACGTTTTGTAATCTCATCGTTTCCGATGATGTTTTTTTGGACAAACAAAATAACATCGAGCGTTACTTCGCTCAAGGGTGCCATCTAACGCCGATGTTTTTTATTGCAGTCAGTCCTATACAAGAATTCCCAAGCAGGTGATTAGAGATAATGCCAATTTATTAATCGTATTTCCTGTGGATAAATTAAACCTAAAACACATGTACGAAAATCATGTCATTCCTGACATGAAATTTCCCGAGTTTAAAACATTGTGTAGAACGTGTTGGGACGATCCGTATGGATTTTTATCGATTGACAAAACGTTCGTTTTTGTGCGTAAATAAAAGAAGCCGAAAGGAAAAGAACATTGAAACGAAACGTGAAATTGTTAAACTCAAAAAACGTTTAACAAAAAAATTTTTGGATCAACGTTTGGAAGAGCAAATACAAGAAGAATCTTTGCAAGACTTTTTTAAACCCGTTTTTAGTACTTTGAAACCAACACCCGCAGCGAGTACTTCGAAGGTACTTGTTGGCTTTCCAACTAAAAAAGGATCGAAACGTGTACGAATTGCTACTCCTGTAAAAACTTATAAGTCAGAGGATGATGATGACGACGATGGGTGGGAAACTGAGGGAACAATGCATGATACGGAAAAGTTTGAATTGCCGATACCTCCCACTTTCGTTGACCAATCGACTTCAATAGCGCGAGATCCTCTCATTTCGCCGAATGTATCGGAATATGCGACTCCGGCTCCGGTTATGCGAACCGAATATGCGTCTACCAGTACAGGACCGAAAGTCACCCCCGTGCTTTCAGCAATTCAAAACAGACGCGTTTCGACACCTCCATAAATTCCAATTTCCCCTCCCTCAAATCCTTGGATAGTCTGTTACCGGGGCAAATCATAGCGCAAACGGCAAAATATTTCCTGCTTAAATTTTTCGAAAATCCCAGAGATTCCGACCCAGTCTTTAAACTGCAATATGACATAAAAACCGGAGAACTGAGCATTGCGAATAAACCCGTAAAAATATTCGAGAACGATATAGTAGTTGATGGTAAACAGTACCCGGGATGACGAGCACTTTGGAGTTTGCTGGTTTTTAAGGACCTGAAAGAACCTTCGTGTTTTCCCGATGTCAAGGCATCCTATGCGTTTCTTTTGAAAAATACGAATGCCTTCTATCAAAACAACGATTCGGGTACTCGAAATCCCAAGTCTAATTGCGGTGCTAAGTATGCGGCGGTAATAGTACCTATTTGGGAGGATATGAAAACGAAGGAAAAGGGGACTAGCATGGTTAAAAAAACAGGGTATGCTAGAACGGTGGATTACAAGTACTACGACGATCCAAACGACCTGGTCAGGGGATTGAGGCTTTTGTACGGATCCACCCGAGTGGGGCATGATAGTCATAGAAATGAGATGATTGAAATTTTATCAGAATTGGAACAACGACACGTCATCACCACTCGTGAAAAAATATCGCTTATCATAATTTAGGTTTAGGTTAAAAATTATTTGGATAATAAATAAGGAAAGCAACCAAGATAAAGTTTTGCATGAAATGTAAACGCCACACATCAACCGAACCGAACCAACTATTATTTCAATATCGAAAAATAACAGACGAATGGAAGCAGTGTTTTGTGATGTGTGTGGAAGCAAAAAATCGTCCTTTGTTAAATCTGGCTAGGGTATCGTAAATAAACTGATTGACCATTTGCCCACAGAATTACATTTGCTGGGGTTTCAATATTGCGGGCCTGGAACAAAACCAGAAAAGAGATTAGCTAGAGCTGATAAAGGAATAAATTAACTGGACGAGGCATGTAAAGATCACGATATTGCCTACTTGAAAAGCTCAGGTTTAAACCGAAGGCACGTTGCTGTTGAAATTGTAATGTCAATAGCTCGAAAAGTTCGCAAAGATCCTTCGGGGTCTTGGAGAGAAAAATTAGCCACATCGATCGTTAAAAAAATAATGGCGAACAAAAATAAAGTTCGGAATGGGGAAAAAAAACCGAAATGAATCAACTCGTAAACGAACTTCACAAACTAACACAGAAAAGTTTTCCGAGACGGAAGGTGATTGTACTGGGCCTAAACGTTCTAAAGCAGGCTGACTTGGTGGAGATGATACCGTACGCTAAGCTAAATTAAAGGATTTAACTACCTACTGACATGCATTAACGTCATGTCCAAGTTTGCTTGGGCCATTCCTCTTAAATCTAAACCGGTCTAGATGTTACCGAAGCGTTCAAGAAGATGCTCTCAGGAGCGACCGCCCCTAAAAATTTAAAAGTTGATTTAGGTAGCGAGTTCTACAATGAAAATTTCAAAGCGCTACTTAGGCACCATAACATCAACATGTACTATACGTACTCGGAGAAGAAAGCGAGCGTGGTTGAACGCTTCAACAGAACGCTGAAAACTCGAATGTGGAAAAAATTCACCAGGCAGGGGAATTACAAGTGGATACTCATTATCGACGAGTTGGTTTCGGATTACAACAACACGGTTCATTCCACCACAAAACAGAAACCTAGGGAAGTAACCAGACGTCACGAACCGTTGCTGAGACGAACTAGCCCTAAACAACTGCTAAAGAAACCCTAGTTCACCGTAGGAAATAAAGTCAGGATTTCGAAAGTTAAAAAAATCCTTCGATAAAGGATATTTGCAAAATTTTACCAACGAAGTATTCACGATCCGTAAAGTGCAAAAAACCCATGCTTTATTTCGTTAAATGGAAAGGCAACGATTCCAAATACAACAGCTGGCTGGATATTATAGATAGTTTAAGCTGAATTCACGTGCCCATAGGCGAGAGTACTGACTGCATCGTTGCAGACCCATCTCTTGTCGTCGTAGGGACTGAAAGCCAACTTGTTGATGGTGACGGTTTTTAGTCCGCGCGCCTCCAAACGAATGTAAGACCCCAGAGTTCTCACGATGCTATTATTAAACAGCACATTCTTGTAAGTTTCGTGCACCACTTGTTCTGTTTTTTTAATGCCTTTGCAAGCCATTTTGTTCTTCCCATTTGATTGTAAAACGCTGTAAACTTAGACTCTAACCCTACAAACTCGGAAATTAGGCACCCCGCGCTCTCGTCTTTCATCTTCCCCAATACTTTTTTGTTGACGTTGGAGTGTAAGAAATGATCTTTTGGGTAGTTGGTGTCGAACAACGACGCATCTTCTTCCACATCTTTGTAAACATCGTCCGTTTCTATCGAATAACAAACTATCCGTGTCCGTGACTGGTAGTTTACATCTCTCTGGTCCGTACTTTTTCATCATGTGGTCGTAGTGAAACCGGTAGACTAATAACTTTGACAGTTCCAAGACGCTAAATCCAACCACGATGGCTTTGTTCAAGATTATGTTTGCGGGCGTCTTTGTGAAAATTACCAAATCCTCGCTTAGAGAAGTGAAACTCGTGGTGCAGGGGTGAGACGCGTACTTGATGGCTTTCTCTTCAGTCGTTGCTATCAAGACGTTGTTTCTCTTACGCTTGTTCTCAATCGTCTTACCGAAAATCGAATTATTTTGAAGTTTGTAGAGGTTTTTTTCAAAATCGTTAGTAGCCGCTTGCCATTTCTCGTTATTAAACTCTATGTAAGGTTTCAGCCAAGGGGTTTTCTTAAAGCTGATCGTTCTGTGTATTTTCTTGAGAACCATGCCGAGAGAGATGTAGTATTTCAAATTCCTATAGTGCACTACGTAGTTTGTCTTTGAGCGAAGGTTAGTTGTTAACTTTAGGCCTTTGCTGCACGTTAACCGCAAGTCCTCGATATCCCGACGATTGAAAGGAGAAAGTATAGACTTTGTGATTTTAATGTGTTTCGCGGCTAACGGGAAATCATTGTGCGATGCATGAAGCAACTCGGGGTATTCCAAGTCCACTTCTAATATCTGCCCCATATCACTCTAATCTCCGTAATTATCGAGTTTTATATCCTCAAGCTGGTCTTCCGGCACCCATTCGTACTCTTCAGTCGGTAGATACTCGCACATTACACAACTGTACAAGTTGTTGAAGCCAAAAATATGATGTAAGAATTCTTCTTATCAGGGTCGAAGGTTGATGGTATATACGGGTTGTTGGCTTTAGCGTATCTTCTAGCTATAAACGAGACTCTGCCTCTTTTACCCTTTTCCACCATAAGATGCATGTCAATGTTAGTGAAGAGATACAAAGACATTCCCATCCTCTTGTGCACCGCGTTCCAAGATAGGGACGGTGTAGAAATGTAATGGGAGGGGTCCAATCCGTAACTAGCCAAACTCGTCGCTCTAAAGTTTTCGAAAACATTGGCTAAAAGCCCGACGTCCGTCCACAAATATAGATCGTCGTATTCTCCAAACGTTTTGCATTTCATCGCGTGTTTATAAGATTCGGAGCAGATCGATCTTTTCCACAACGAGGCAAGTGCTGACATGGGAGGTAAACACCTCTCCTCAAACACTTCCACATTTATCAGGTATTCATAGGGAAATACACCTTTTCGCCTAAGGCCTCGTACGAGCTCCATCGATTCACCTTCGAAAAGCTTGTCCATGATGTCGAAGCGCTTCAAGTTCGAAGCTAGAGTTTCCAACGATACCGTCATAAACGCTAGACTATCTATGAATGTAAAACCGTCCAAGCTCATGCTGCTGATTCTTTCCTTGCTTTTAGTGATGATCCTCACATTATGCAGAGCGTTATCTTCCGTTATCTCACATTATGCAGAGCGTTATCTTTCAAATCTTTAAAAGAATTCAAAGCCTTCACGACGAAATGACTGTTGTATTTTTCGAAATTATGTATAACAACCACTATGTTTTTGTTCAAAAGTGTAAGAAAAGTTACACTTGCTTTGCTCGACTCCACTAAATTCACCGGTGATGTGGCCGTGGTCTCGTAAATATTCCTTGTTTGCAGATATGGCACACCGCGGCTTCTTTGTACAGCAACCCCTGTTCCTTGGTTAAATGTTTCATTCGTTGCTTGTGGGAATCCACGTAAGCCACGATCTGTTTCTGCTCCTCTAATATAGATACGAAGAAAACTTGCACCCAGTCTACTCCTCTGTACAACTTTTTAGAAAATACTCTGCGTAAGTGGTCAACAATCAAGTAGGCAAAACTGCAAGCTTGGTGTATGTGGTTAACTCTGGTGTACGTATCGTTTCCATCACAACTGGAGACTGGTTGGAAGAACTAAGGAACTCGCGCAGTAAACGCAAGGCTCGTCATCCTCGAAACCATAAAGATACCAAAATGTTGTTGGCTTTTTTAAACGCCGCGATTTTGGATAAAGGAACGGGGTCCAACACACCTACAACTAACTTGTGCGCACGAGACATAATGTTTCGTATCCCAATCATGTTGTGAAGATGGAACGGGGTGTATACTAGCCAACACGAACCACAGAAAACATCTATCATCTTCACTACGCACATAAACCAGTATATTGGGACCTAGTTTGAGGTTGTTGGGAAGTGCTACGTAACCTTTCCCGGCAAAAGGTCTGTAACTTCCAACGCATGGTTTTGTCCACATGCCTTGCTTGACAACCCATCACTTTCTTCTACGGCAAACTGTCCAATACTATGCAGAATCTTGTTCGACATTTCCGAAAGAACCTCCTTGTTCCCCACTCTGGTCAGGTTGGAGTTAAAATAAGCCTTAATAGTTTCCGAATTATTCGTCACTTTTTCGAAGAGAATGCATAATCCAAGTTGAGCTTTTATGTTTACCATAAGACGTCGACATTGTTCTAAAAGATTCCAATATTTGTCCTCTTATTGTTCCCACAAAATCAAGGCTCGTAGTGCATTTCATCCGACTTAAAATCCCGCTTGAAAGTTAAGAAGCATCTGTTGAAAGCATCGCGCACTAGATCAAATCCCCCTAATTCCAAACTGAAAGGCAATACCTCGAGTTTGATATCGTCTCTCACCTCAGTCTTGTCTTTCAAATCGTGAGTCATGTAGGAAAAGGCCCAGTCGATTCTGGTATCCTCTGTTATAGGTACGACTAGAGATCTGACGTTGTTGACAACGATTTTGAAATTTGCGGGTATTTGAGAAATTATTTCTTTCTTTAACACAGGTTTGAGTTTTGGAAAAGACAATTTTTGTCTCTTTTTTGAAGACTGTCCAATTTCCATCGCACGTTGTTTTATAGCCCCGCCACACTTGTGCCGTTTATACGCGAACTGATTAGAGTAAGTCACACCGCACGATTTGCAGCCAACGTTACATTTTCCTTTGTGACGCCTTTCGTGTCTCCGCTTATACTTATTGTTCCTGAATGTCTTTTCGCAGTATTGACACGAGAAAATCTCATTGTCAGGCATTGGAAGATCACGTTTTTTTCTTCGTCAATCGTCGTTGGTCCTTTTTTTTAGCTTCCGAAACCGTCTCTTCGTTCATCGGAAGAGACTAATGGAAAATTCTGGTGTGAATTATAGCTTGTTCCAAATCGGGAACATATTCCAACGAGCTTCGCAGTAATATATACCTCCAAACTTGACTTTTTCGGGCGTAATTATTTTTCCATCGCATCAGTCTTAGTGCGCCAAAAATTTATCGTAGGAAGAAACGAGTTCTTCGCAATCGAGACAAGTTAACTACGCAAGGCTTCTGCAAATGACTTTCCACCCCTTCTCGCGATAAAAACATTGCATTTCTTGCACTGGAACTTCGAGACCACGTCATACTTGGCTGCCATGGCTGATATAAAATCGACGGAATTATCCGCGCCTTTTATACCCACCGCTCGTTTCCTGTATCAAATCGTCCACGCGCTACAAAGTCACACCCCTCATCCGTAAAAAAAAAAAAAAAAAAAAAAAAGTGATGAAAAACAAACAGCAACACTTTTCAAAAAAAAAACCCGCAAAATAATTAGAAGGGGGCCCTCATCTGCAGGGAAGAAGCAGGGAGCCAGCAGGGGGGGGACTGAGGGGGTTGCTCAAACGAGCTTGCTTGCCGCTAAATCCCTTACTATGGACCTCCACGAATTCTGGTTTCGGATAACGGAGCACCCTTCGTCTCGAAAGTCTTAACGAATCTCTTGGAAATGACGGGGGTCAAAAATCACCGCACGACCGCATACCACCCGCAATCTAATACCACAGAACATGTGCACCGTATCATGAAGGGCTGCATACGAGCTTTCCTCCATGAACGTGAAACCACTTGGAGACCCCTTTTATCAACTTTGCAGTAAGCCATAAACACATATCCGCACGTCAGCACCGGCGAGACCCCATACTACCTCCTGCATCTCCGGGACCCACTAACGCCAGTGAAAATTATCTACCTACCAGAATATCGACGCCAAGGACGCCGCAAGAACATGAAGAAGGCATGCGTCTAGAAGTGGAGAAAACTTACGATATCGTCACCTCTAATCTCACCGAAGCCGCCAGATCAACCAAGACTTCATCTGACCAAAGCCATCGCCAGCTAGAATTTAAACCAGGCGATCTGGTGAAAATCCGTAACCATGTACTGTCGAATGTGGACAAAGGCCTCGCCAGAAAACTCGAATCAGGCATTTAAAGGACCATATCGCGTCCCAACGAAGTGTAGCCCAATCAACTACAGGATAGTGTCGATTACCGAGGAAAGAGATAAGACCATAAACGCACGTGAGATGGAGCCATGCTGGTATGCGGCGTCCATGCAGAAGAGAGAACCACCACCACCACCGATGACTACTGGAGGAAGCGGTCAGGAGAATGACGAAGGAGAAGACGACGAAACCCCCGCTCTTCCAGAAGATCAGTCAGTCCTTGAATTATCTGAATAGGAGTGAAACGAGACAGGTTCCTCAAGTTCTGAGCCCGAAAACTATCCGGATTGGAGACATGACGACGACTCGGCAGACTCCGACTCGGCAGGCGAAGAAGAAGGCTACATGTTTTATTAAATGAGCTACTATTCTCAGGACTCAAGGACGAGGACTGGGAAAGCAGCGTGAAAAGTCAGTAAAGTGACGCAGACGCTTCAGCAGGATTGCGGCTAGAGGAGGGGAGAAGGGCTGAGGAGGACGTCAACGTTTATGGAGAGAGGGGAGTTAGAAGTAAAGGCTATGGAATGTATGCAGGTGGAGTGAGTACAAATCAATGCAAGCGGTGACCATCTTGGACCACTTCAAAACGGCCACGACATGGAGGCTAAGGAATTAAAAGTCACGTCGTGTCGTAACAAAGTCCAACTTTTCTGGAATGTACGACTCCAAATGCAGTGGAATTTCACCACTAGCGGAAATAGCGGCTAGAACTCGACGAGCATCTCAACATCATTCGATGACGAAAACAACACTCAGGATTCTCGAATCAAGCATCCTCGCAGACCATAGCGGAAGCAAGTTTAAGTGTTTCACAGTGGAAATTGAACTAAGCCACACCTTCGGGGATCAACAACAACATCCAAAAAGGACTAAGCTGCACCCTTGGGGCGCACCAACTCCTTTGTGAGTGTGTGCGCGAAAAACTTAAGTCGTACCTTCGAGGCACAAAAACCCATCCGTGTGTGCGGTGCATCGCCAATCTTTGAAAATGACGCCTTGCATGTTTTTTAGTAGCATAATTGCAGATGTAAGGTAGGGAAGCGCATGAGCTTTTCTAGTAATTTGATTCACATCTCGCATTGTACCAGTCGGTAATGTTATGTTTCGATTTTTGAATACTTTGTACCAGTCAATTTCAAGAATTTTGTAAGTTTTAGAAGTGTTAGATCTTGTAATTCGTATCCACGTTAAGGCGACTAGCGTAACCTTTGTGGAGAGAGGGGAGCATGTTAGAGTTACGTGCTCACCCTGCTTGTCATTTCCCACTCGGCTGGCCTTTTCCCGACGTCAACACGCTCGTGCACCACCTGGCGGCAAAACTCAGTTGAGAGCAGAACAATGTCGAAAATGGCCGACATCGGTCGTAACACGTACGACACTGTCAGTAAAGCGAATGTTTAAAGCATCGAACCTTCAACTCGACCTTCTTTCTGGGAAGGCTGAAGAGGAGACGGGATTGTGGCATGTAAAAGAACCTAGGAATTTCCGATGGGATTTGCCTAGCAAAATTGTCCCTCTCTCCTTCTTGCGCCATAGCTAAGGCTGGGTGCGTCAAAAGCTATCCCTGTTCCGAACAAGTTGTTTCCCCTGCTGTTCCTGCGAGTTGTTTCCCCTGCTGTTCCT
>JAHWFP010111082.1:29206-51497 GCA_023313725.1 Lithobius niger
AGCTGTTCCGGCCGAGTCGTTTCTCCAGCTGTTCCGGCCGAGTCGTTTATCCTGCTGTTCCGGCCGAGTCGTTTATCGTGCTGTTCTGGCCGAGTCGTTTCTCCCTCTGTTCTGGGCGGTTGTTTCTCCTGCTGTCCCGGGTATTTGTTTCTCGTGCTGTTCCGGTGGTTGTTTCTCTTACTGTCCCGGTGGTAGTTTCTCGTACTGTTCCGGGTAGTTGCTTCGCCTACCGTTCAGGATGGTTGCTTTGTCTGCCGTTCTGGATGGTTGCTTTTGCCTGCCGTTCTGGTTGGTTGCTTTGCCTGCCGTTCTGGTTGGTTGTTTTGCCTGCCGTTCTGGTTGGTTGCTTTGCTTGCCATTCTGGTTGGTTGCTTTGCCTGCCATTCTGGTTGGTTGCTTGGCCTGCCTTTCTAGTTTTTTGCTTCTGCCGTTCTGGATGATTGCTTCTCCTACTGTTACGGATGATTGATTCACCTGCTGATCCACATGGTTGCTTCGCTTGCCGCATGATACATAACCCCTCTGTCATGTTTGTGACTCTTTCTGTGTATTGTTGACTCCTTTTAAGTTGACTCCATCTCTTTTTCTCTTGCGACTTGCCTAGTCTCCTGTCAGTCTGTACTTTGGGCTTGTTAAGCTGTGATTTTTAAGTTCTTTTCCACATTTCACAAACGAGTCAAAACCACTCTGTCAGGATTGTTCGAATACACTCGCTAATTCAGGAGTTCGAACCATTAAGCCAGACAGTCTAGGACCTTCAGAAAGCATCCCCACAGTGCCTGGGAGACTCGGGGCAGCACCGTGCTTTTTCGGCACATTACTTTTACAACTTAATGGTGTCTCCCCAATGACCTCCCTTTCTTCCTTGACGACTCCAAAGGGCTGCTTGATCAACTTTCTCAGCATTCAAGGCGGATAGCATAAAATGACAAACTGTCCTTTCACGGAATATAAGAAACGTTGGGTAATCTCCTGTGAGCTGGAATGTCTCACTATACGGATGAATTCATTTTCAGCAATATTTCGACCTGAATCATGGTGCAATCTTCACCCCGAAAAGATAGGTTTGACATACAGGGATGAGGAAAGTGATCCACTTGCAGAAAGAAAAGTGACCGCGCGGTAAATTTCACAGATTTTAGGCTTTTATAACTCGGGTAGAACACTTAAAAATCTGAAAATTGTAGGAAATGAAGACTTATAGGACGAGTATGTGGTAAAAATTTCGATACAGATTCAACTTCTTAATTGATGGCAGAAATTTGAGTTTCCGTAGTTTCTCGCAAATAAGCTATGATCGGTGAAAAAGATTTTCAGTGGTCTGATTTAGGAATATAATCGTATGCAAATATTTCTTGCACTAGTTCGTATTACCACATACTCAACCCCTGTAGGTCTTCATTTCCTCATATTTTAAAATTTTGTAGGTGTCTATCCAGAGTTATAGAAGTCTAAAATATGTGAAATTTAGCGCACGCTCACTTTTTGAGGCTTAATATAATTAAAACAGATTCAATAATTTTACATATATTTTTTAAACTTTCAAAAGTTAAAAGCCAAATAAGGCAGTTAAATGAAAGATAGACTAAAAGTGCATGTAGCAAATGTACAGAACAGCAAATGTAACCCCATTCATCTAGAACATTAAGTTTTTGATCCAAGTTGATAGTCCAAATAGAGGAGAGAGTAGAGCAACTGTAGAGGAGAGATCCAAATTTCTGTGAACCCGTACATTGGCGATAAACATTGCGCCGTGACACAAAGATGGCCGCCACAAAAAAAAGAGAAGATCAAAAAATAAAATCTTGACATTTCTGAACTCTCGATATATATAGAAAGTTTCAGGCAAAGGGGGACCCCTTCGTGGATTAGTTTGAACTAAGAACAACCAAAGACTTCCAAGTTACATGAGCCCGTTACCGAAACCTCCAGCCTTGGCGACAGATGCTCTATGCATCCTCCAGATTTACCATCCCAACCATAGTTTGCCCATCTCCTGGAAATGCTGATAAAGAGCCCAAGAAAGTTTCCTGGTAGGCGGGGCAGTTATGTATGTATGTAAGTATGTACAGGGTGGTCCACAAAAAACTGACGAACCAAAATTTTTCAAGTCCGACTTTTTTAGTTAGCACCCCTCACAACCAGGAGAGGACAGAACTCTAATCTAATGGCACAGGAAGATTTCTGTCCTCTCCTGGTTCTGAAGGGTGCTAAGGGGCCATTCAAAAACCACGTGGTCGGCCAGGGAGTGGGTGGGAGGTGGACTTTCGGCCACAAGCAACCACAATGGGGGGATGGGGGTTTTCAAGTAAACCACGTGGCTGTTGCATTTAAGGGGAAAGTCCTTGTCTCCAATGGATTGTTGATCATCTGAGTCAGCCTTCCATTGTTCTTCTATTGTTCCTATATCGAACTGAATGTCCCGCATTGTGGTGGAAGATACCAAGGCTTATCGTAGAAATCTTTAACAACGTAAGACTGCGTTTTACTCACTCGTACGAAATTCATTCAAATAGTGTGCGGCTAAAATGTCTAGTGCTTCGCTGGGACAATTCAATGCTGTAATGGCCTACGTATTAATGAATGCATTAGGTTACAGTTTTCTACTTTCCGTCATAGTTACAAATCTCGGATGAAGTTTAGTCTAGCTGCCATTGCAAATCGCCAAAAAATTTGTGAAAATATTTGACACGATGAATCAAACAGCTGCGTTTATTAAACGCGAACGCGGAGTAAGGGGGTACTTTGTTGGGTTTTTCGTGTCGAACACTCAATTCTCCAAATTTGGTATGGCACGATAACACAAATTTTATACGAAGTGGTACCGCACTGTCGAAAACACAATTGACAGTCGAAAATTTGCTAAAGATATTGTACTGGTATTTTTTTTTTATTTATTTGAAATTGTCCGTAGACGAGTGCTGCGAAGAACATGAAGGTGTAATTTTTTTAAGTACGTGTGGGGGGGGTGGGGGTGGTCTGAGCCACGTGTTTTTTTTGGGGGGGGGGGTCCAAGATCTGGCCACAGATGACCACATAGGGGGGAGGAGGGGGTTAAAAAAAAACGACCACATAACGGTTTTTGCATGGCTCCTAACTAGAAAAATTGGGCTTAGAAAATTATGGGTCGTCAGTTTTTTGTGGACCACCATGTATTTGGGGCGGACTTACGTTTGTACGTCATGCAAAGCCTACTTGAAAATCAAATGTTGTACACAATAATAGGCTAAATAATATTACTAGGAAAATTAAATACCTTTAGTAGGAAAAATATTGTTATTAAGAAAGAAGGTTTTGGCAAGCACTGTTTGCTTTTAGGTGATCGTTTGAAATTAAGCATTTCCCGACGTAATAAAGCGGAATTCATTTTTCTATATGTCAAATGAAAGATAAAGAAGTAAACTTTAATTTCACTCTGATATAATTTTTGCCAAAAATTAATAGTACTGCAGTAATTTGTGAGTGAACGTAAAACTTTGTTAAAAATCTATTTTTTCTCATTTACTTCCATTTCCCAGCCAAATTATCATACTTAGGTTAACAATGCATATGAACGTTACTAAAGTAGATTTAATAACGGTTAATTTAAAAAAAAAATTATCAAATGCCATCAATTAGGGACGGCATTACATTATTTTGAAGAATATTCGAATTGGGGGGCCCCTAAACGGGAGGAGCCTCCAGAGATACAGAACCACTAAAAAGTGGTGGAGTTTGGCTTTTCCTACTTGTATGCATTTTATTTAAATTCTAAAATCAAAATATGGTGTGCGTTAATGATAAGATAAACGTAAAATCTCGGCATGTTTTTGATAGTCGGCCCATGGCCTACTATAGTTAAATGTAGATTTTCCAACCATTGTTCTCATCATGACTTAACATGTGGTTGAGAAAACTCTGGCTTCCATTTGGTCATCAACTCGGTCATGAAGGTAGCCAGACACACATTTGTGGCGAGGTTTGCAGATTGGGACAGCACTCAAGTCATTATCATCGGCAAGACAAGTGGTTGATCAACAACAATGCGAGTACGCTTGCTGTTGTGAGGGGTTTTCACTAAATTTCTATTTAGGATGTTGTGGAGTCACAAGTTCCAGAAAGTTGTCCTGTAAATATGGGTGATGTAAACTTTCATAAACTTTGCTAATTGCGTCACCCTTTCCGTGTTAACAGTGACACCATTAGCCAGTCCATTGAGGCCTTTGGAAATCTTTTTTCTCTCTAAACTTATCACTCTACACAACTATAATAATTTACTATCTTTTCAGTAGGTTTTGTCGCCTAGTTTGTCTTGTATAGTGCTTGTGTTTGTTTTAGGCCTCATCCAGTTCAACTTGATGAGTACGATTCCAGTGAAGATTTTGAATGCAGCATTGTAGAGCCGACTACACGACAAACTAGATCAAAAGAAACTCCAGTAAAATCCAGTAGGACAAAGCTAAAACCAAAGCCAAATGCAAGTCCGTCTCCAAAAGTTATATCCAGCAAGGGAGATGAGCAAACATCAGTAATAAGCTCTAGAATTGATACTCCAACTGATTCCACCCGTAAGTTGTTAAAATGTAAAGTGCAGTTACAAAAACAAGTTTCTTAGGCCATTTACAATAACGAAAGTTGTTTCTAGGGCGATGTAACGGCAGATGCTACGATGGCTGAGGTGCTTGTAACATCGCAGACATCTGGTGATACTGGGACTTGCTTATTATTGGATTACTGGATTGACTTTTTGTACTTTTGCGGTAAATAGCACAACAGCTACAGTCCCGGCATGGGGAATGGAACTTCTATATCCTAATTAAAATAGGCCTGACTAGCAATAAAAAGCGGGTAACGCTGCCACCAAGGTGGGAAAAGAGCTAGGCTAAGCTAAAATGTAGAGAGTTGTCTATTTAACTTCCAGCAATTGTCAGAATAGCAAACAAACTGGCATTTAAAACTCCTGGTTTTATTTTGAACAGACAATTCAAAAGGGGTTACACTTTACAAATTAGAGCTGGCTATTTACAACTTAGCTTTGAATTAAAGGCACATTTTGAATTAACAATAATTCGATCACTTGAACTTACATTTTAGTTCAGAATAAAATGTCAAAATAGAAATAGTGATTAGGCAAGGGGATTTACGCAAAAGAGTCCTCTAAATTGTAAACAGCCTCGGCTGACTTATAAAAGTAGACCTTACAGTTATGTCTCAAATGGTACTCCCAAAAGATCAAACCGTTTAGACCGGAATTCACATTAGAAATGGGATGTACGCTCCATGAAGTACTATGCTTCTGCAAATCTAATTGACCCAATGGCCTTTGTTTACATTAAGTTACATTATGAAAACGGTAAAATAGCTGGTTTTTAGTAAGGGACCGTGAACCCTTACGTTATGGTAGTTAAAGTCCTAAATGCCGATGGCTTAACTCACCATAATTTACTTTCAAAGCTTAGAGATTTAATTTAAGTTTAAACTATAAATTTTGAAATCCAGATAAACTTTTAAGCTAAACTAAGTTACATACGAACCACTACCTTTGCCCGGCATGGCAACAATTGGACAGTGACATCTCCACTTCCGACTGGCGTAGCTACCTCTAGCTTTGAGATTTCTGAGCTGTGCTAAGGACTGAGAGCTGCTTGGGGTTTTTATGCTAGCAGGCCGGCTCCAGCAGGACCAAGCGCGGACGCTGAGGAGAGCTATACCCTCCTGATTGGCTGAGGGCCAAGAGAACAATGGAAAGTGGGAGGGGCTGGCGGTTTGACAAACGGATTGTTTGGAGCAGCTTTGAAGGATACAAGGCTTGTTAAAGAAGGTGCATTTCGAGTTTTACTCGATTAATAAAGTGAAAAGCCTTTTAGTTTAAACCTTTGGATTTAATTGAAGGAATGCTCAGTTTTTTTTGCATGATTAGTAGAAGGATAAGCTAGATACCATTGGCATTGGAATGGTAGCTATGGTTGGAGTTGGTTGGAGATTTAAAGCAACAAAATGCATATAAAACTGGGTCCGGTAAAATAACATTAAAATACAGGTAGAGCTCCAGTAAGTTTCATGGCAAGAAATTAAGTTTACAAAGGTGCAATTGTGCTCAAAAATAAAAGATTAAATGTACCAGCTTAATGATAAATAATGCTATAATGCATTTAGGTTAGTTTTAAGTTGTTTGCAGAAGCAGACAAGTGAAATTGATGTCGGAAGTTTTTCATAAATATTAAAAGTCGTCACTCTGAATACAAATAAAAAATATCGTTCTAAGTGTGTATCCAAACATTTATGTGAGGTTAAGTGCCGATTAACAGCCCCTCCTACAACTAAGCTAGGGCTTTCATGCCTAAAAGAAATTCAAGGAATAAATTACAAATGTACATGGTTTTGAATAACGGCGACCGGAAGTTGCTTTCGCTGTGGCTCACTTTTGAGCGATTTTTCAAATTACTGCAGTCTTTTTTATTAGAGATGAAATATGATGTTCTGTTCCGGTAGAATTGAAGTAGACGTGGTGGGCTATTACGGGCCGAAGAAATTGGTCGAAATGGTTCTGTTATTCCTGGAGACATTCAAGGTTGAATAGCGAGGTCTTTTTGATGCTGGTGCACCAAGAAAAAAAAAGTGTGGTGAAACGAAGTTTTTCTGCCCTCAGGTTTTTGATCATTGTTGTCAAGGTGGCTTCATCAAGAGTGTCTGATACGAGACCTTGTTACAGTAAATTTTTTTTTTCCCGTCCTATGTATGCATAAGATCTGGCCTACACATAAAACCAGAAATTTTATTTGAAAGTGAAACTAGGTTAAATGGTCCAGGTTAAATGTCTGCATTATAACCTCTTGGGTATAATGCAGACATTTTAATACAAATTTGCTTTTGCTGCAACGAGACAGGCTAAGCAATAAGTAAAGAAGCCAAAAAAAAATGTGTGCAGTGACTTACAGGTGGTGTCTAACAAACAGATTTCTCTTTTTAAGTGGCTTTACAGTTTCGTGTTTTGTTTGGTTGCAAACGATCAGTTCTTTATTTTTAACGCATGGTGGTTGCACAATGCTATACTAAAAGTGTAGCCGTTATATCCGGTTAATCTGAAACCCAACGTTCGTTACCGTGGTTTAATTTACATAAACCCATGCTTTTTAATAATCACACTATTTATGGGGTTTACCTCTACTCCACTACATGACGTTACAATGACCAAATTTTCATAACTACAAAACAATGTAACGTAATAACGTTTACCCCGACAAGCTAGTGCTTGCTAACGTATGAATGGTCAATCTTTTTTCTCTGACTATGCTAAATCGGCTACTGATCCTTCAAAATTATACTTAATCTACAACCAAAACCTGTACTCCCCTATTTAAACACTTAAATAAGAAAATACGGCCTTACCTGAAACACACAATTTAGCAACTTGGATAGGAAAAAAACATGTCTTTCCGGAGCAATCCCAGTGGTTAACAGAAAATTTCTGCCTAAATGTTTCCCGGCCCGGAAGTTCGGTCATTCATATGTAAATTTCAATATAATTTTTCAATAATTTTTATTTGTAAACGTGGTTTTTACTATTCTAAATACTCGCCTTACTTTTAGATTATCGTGAGCCTATTTGCTCTTTTACGTGCCCATTTCTAAGCTTTCCACATGCTACCCACCAGCTTGCCCCCGAGCGCATTGCGTGTGCCATTCCGGCGCATGGTGGCTGTGATGTCACTTTTTTTCGCTCGCTCTGCCTACTGGCTTGAGCGGGGTCGGAAGGCGAGTGTTCGTATAGGTGAGTATTTTAGGATAGTAAAAATCACTTTTACGATTAAATTTGTTGTTTCTTGTTGCCTTGAAAATATCAATTACCTATTTTATAGCATTCTCCTTTTCAAAATGCTGTTCAGTCTAGAGAAATTAAATCGAAGATATCGTGCCGCATCGCTACCCACTGCGCAGGTTTCCTGGATCGGCTGGCGCATAGCTACCCACTCCGCGTATCGTAGGTCCCGTACCGGAGGTGGTTGGCTACAAGGAATCGGGGAAGTAGCTGCGGTATCGCAAGCTAAAGGAAGTGAAGGTTCGGACAGGAAAAAATTCGGAAGCAGAATCGGGTAATCCAAAGAATCTGGTCCGTAGTAAGTTCGAGGATCTCAACGTTGCCCACCTGCGTTGGGATGCGGAACGAGGAGTGCGGAACAAGGAATCGTCCTAAGGGGTTCCCTTGGCTCGCGGCATCGGAATCAACAGTACCGTAGGATGCGGAATCGAGAGATCGAGGAGCGTAGCGGAATTGATGTGAACAGCGCAGCGGCTAGAGAAGAAAAGGTGAGCCAAGCCGCTCCGCTATGTCTTTTATATGAAGGAGGCTGCCCCCCCTAAATTTGTGCCGCTCCCCCCCCCCTCCCCACCATCAGATCAAAATCAGATGTATAAACGAAGAAAATTCTGGTTACTTATTACGAAACTCGTTAGTTTCTTTCACAGCGACAGGAAGTAATTGATGATACATGAATGGAGCATGGTTGTTACTGTGAGAGTTGTAAAATCATCTTTTTCCAGCTGAATTTAAAAATATTCCAAAAAAATGGTGTAGAAAACAGTTAAGAACGTTTGGCGTGAGAAAGAGAATTGTAAGTGCGTTATTTTTACTTTTATTCTTTTTTTTGGATGGGGTACCGCAAAAGTAGAATTTTTTTTCGGTTTGCCCCCCTGGCTAAAATTGCTGCCCCACTGCCGCCTCCCCAGTAAAGCGATTCTAGCATCGTCCCTGATTATCGGGGTCTGTGGCAACTAGGGCTGGGATCGGTTACTCGGTTAACCGGAAACCGTTCCATGTTCGGTTACACGGATTTTAAAACCCATATCCGAAAAACGTTTGATGCGGGCACCACCGCGGTGAACGAGCCAAAAATAGCCAAGTGGCATCATTTAAGCCTACTAATCCAAACACTCAAAATCAGTGAAAGTAGAAAACCGGGATAGGTAGGGGGCAGCTTATTTACAAATAATCCGCGTGGGCTTGTTGTCCCATCGAAGCTGCTTACGTTCTTTGAAACAAACTGCTGATCGTCAGCGCGTACACGAGGCAGTTAAATCAAGCTGGCCAACATCTGCCCTCCCCGCGTCGTGGAGAAGTGGACTCTTCTATACCTAGCGCGAGCGGCAGGGAAGCGGTGTCATAATAACACGTAAACGAAATGCGTTGCTACCCGAAAACGCAAACATGCTAATTTTTCTGGCTCATAATTTGAAATGAATGGAACATTAATAACAAAAACGTTGCGTACAATTTTGTTTTGTTATTGGCTTACGTTGTCGTAAATAGGCCTAAGCCATCGTGTAGAAATTTTAAAGCTACATAAAGTCAAAATGCTTGATAAAGTAAATACTTAAATTTATCAACTTCAACTTTCTTCTAGTTTAAATCCCAAAATGCAACATGTAGTCAATAATTGTGCTTGTCTTACCAAGGCCTAAATCATATTTTTTTGTGCTTGTTTTTTAATAATATATTACGCAGGTGTGAAATTTTGTTGGCTGTTTTTTTATATTTTTTTCTGGGCTGAAAACGTAAAAACGGTTTTCGTGTAACCGACCGGAAAAAAAACCCGGTTAAACGGGTAACTAAAAAACCAGAAAGTACCAGCCCTAATGGCAACACTTATTTCTGCAATGGTTAACATGGTAACATACATAGTTGCTACATAAAATGCAGCAAAAGCATTACAACACAGTGAAATGGTCTTCTGCATGATTCGTTTCTTGTAAGGGAGGAGTTAAAACTTAACTTTCATCCATCTGACAGATCATCTCAAATAGTATTGCTGTCAGTTAGGCTTAACAAATGAAATTACAAATTCGCTTTTGAAAAGTGGAATTTCATTAGAACAAACAGCTAGGGACCACAACAATTAGTTCTTTAGAAAAGGAGTTCCCTCAAAACAAGCTACTGTAGTAAAAATTATTCTGTTCATCAGTAAGCCTAGATCCCACTACCTGATTTTTGCAGTTTCCATTATTTTCTAGGTTAGGTTTCTAGTTTCTTACCATACTATTGTAAATAAATGGAACTATCGTTTTTATTTTCTTAAATCCACATTAATGGGTGAAAAATTTGAATAATGTGCCTAGCTTTTAGGCTACCTTATCTTTTGTTTTTTAATTTTTTTATAGTTAAACCATACTAATGTGAAAACATGCAAGAAAATGCTACCTTTAATTAAAAATTCAACAATTAAATGAATCAAAATTAATTCTGTAATCTTTTAAAACATCGTAGCAGTTGATTTCAAGATGTTCGTTGCTAACTCCAGCGGCCATATTGCTTTTGAGAGGCCTCTTCCGGTTTAGCTTTGGTGAACCAGATCACTCAGATTAGGTTTTTGAATACTACCGGAAGTAAAGAAACTTTATGAGGCACGCTGTAGCGATCAAGGTAGAGATGAAAGCATGTAAACAATGGAATTTGGGGGTCACAAAAACGTTTTTCAGCATTAAATCATTAGAGTTAACAGCTGTTATTTACAATTTAGGTTTGTTATAGGGTTTCTACCACCAATAATGGTTCGTTGTAAAAGTTTGTGTGTTCATTCTAAACATATTATTTTGAGCTACGGCTGCTGACACGCTCAAGTTGTGCTTTTTGTTTAAAACCCGTATATCATTGTTTTGTTTTACGATTTTGACTAAAGTTAATGTTTTATTTGATGCTACTTTTTATTTTATTTTAAGTGTATTTATTGAAAAAAATTCACAAAATCAAAAATAATTCGAAAATCGAATTTTTCGATTTTAATTTGGATGGATTCGATTCGGTTTCGACAACATAATAAAATCGAATCGAAAGTTTCGATTTTCGCAGTCTTACATGAAACAAACCAAGACGGGAGGGACCCCCCCCCCCCCCAAAATACCCAAGCCAAATTTCATCTGGAATTAAACCACCTCAATCGGCTCCACCACCCCCGTAAACACATTCCTGCCCTCGCAACGTCATTCTCTTTCCAACATGAAGTTCTTAATCTACCAAGAAACGGAGGAACCCATCCACTCTGAAACCTTCCCCGGTTGCTGCGCATCGGCCTTGACAATTTGTGCAGCCGGAGGCTTTCCACGGTCGTGAGAGTGCCCTCTCTTCGTGCACCAACTTTTGCAAGCAACACGTCGGAATTAATCACCTCCAAGGACCATATCTTCATCTGACGAAATATCCGAAGCCAGAGACGGACTGTCCATTTCTCTTAACGAAGAAGATTTCAGTTTCCAAAAAAAGCCTGTGGTTCCCGATTCCGGAACATGTTTGTGCCCTGGTCTAAACACACGAGGACGAATTGACATTCGCAAAGTTTGTCTAAAACACAGGAAGTGCGATTAGTATGTCAAGGCCTGGCCAACATGTGTCCAAATCTCTCCTTCAACTTGGAGGAAAGTGGAAAAACTACAAAACGCTTCAAAGACTCGTTCCATTCAAGCGAAGAATTGGCGTATACTCAAAAAAAAATCCAAACGAGCCCCCACTCCGCTGACTTTCTCAAAACAAAAACCATCTTTCAAGATTCTTCGGAAAACCAATCCTCGCACTCCTGGCTCAACCCCAATGAACTCTCGTTTCAAAATAGAAACTCCACCCCCTGCAAATTTCTTCCTAGTTCAACTGTGACCTCTTCATCTGAATACAATTCTCCTGCCCCGAGAAAACCTTTAGCCTCCTCGGACATTCGGAATCTTAACGCAGTAATAGATCCATCAACTTAAGACAGTGTCAGCGATTCACAGCCACCCCTGGGCCAACAACTAAGTGTGTGCTCTACACAACATCTCAACGTGGCTTTGACTGAACAATCCCCACCAAATCTTCAACTCCCTACAATGGATACTACTGACACCAAAACCGACCAAACAAGCCGAAGGGGGAACGTCAGAAATACCTCTGCCATGAGCCCTCTTCACCAAAAACGTCCCCCCAAATGGAAAAGAAAGGAGCTCCCCACGCCACCAGGGCACTGTCCTCCCCCAAACCACTTCTTTCGACGGAAACACCACATGAAGGACTGCCAGAAGAAACATTGACTGACAACAACATACACGACACCGATCCATGCATCTCACCCTCGACACTTTTAAAGGGATTAGAATTAACCCCAGCTCACCAACAGATTCTCCTGTCAAACTACAAGTTGCTGGAAAATGAGTTTCTAAAACAGAAAACTATCGCACACAATGTGTGCAAGTCATTTCGCAAACATTTTCTTGAAACGACACCATCCAAACTCACTGAAGCTCTACAAGCCAAACTACCAAACAAAGGCACAGGCACAGCCTGGACTCTGGACACAATTGACTTGACCGATGGCTCTCGTCATCTTACCATGCATAATTACCTTACGAACATTTTCACTTACATCAGACTCTCGGGATACGCAAACCACTTTAAGACAAGACCGAACCCACCCCGGGTCTCATCATGCCTATAATACCTTTTGGTGACTTACCCCTGTATACACCAAGGATTGAACCACCATCATAACTAGCTCCCAAGATGCAATCATGGATGGCCAGCACATTCCACCTGGACCACTTCTATGGCTAGAGTGTCTGGCAGTTTGACAACAACCACCAGACCCAACCAAACCTCGGCGGCCTTCACCTCTTCACGATCACCAACACCCTCAATCTCCCATGTGTCCACTGCAGACTTAAGAGCCAAGTACCATGCTTACGGGGTCCACCAGAGGTCACAAAACCATTAGTCAACCTAACTCAAACAAAATGCACCCACTTTCTAGGTTGCCGGGTGAGAAACCATTTGCTTCCCATTCAAACATCTGATTGGAAAACTCCCTTTTCTTTAAAAAATAAAAAATAAACAATAACAGTGAAGGGAACATCGATCCGTTTCTCAGCATTTAACGTTCAAACGCTTCCTTACCTGGCAACTTCGATCATGATATCTCTACAACCTTCACTTGACCAACTGACTCTTTTCCCCCAATAAAAACAAAAAAAAACTAAACTGTAAACTATCAAGCTACATTGAAGCCAGAATTCTCCTCTCACCATCAGTTTGTCATATCATGTCACCCATGTGAAATGCCATGTGCCAGAATTTTTCACTTCTCCACACGCACTGGACGACCAATCCATCAAGAACCAACCAACATCCAAAACCAATTTTCTTCCAACGCAGACGAAGATTCCTCAAACGAAGACTGCTGGCTATGGCAGTTGTAGGTAAACACTTCTCATTCTTAACTTTAAGACGAAAATTACCTGGTCCCCAGCTGCATGAATTTCCAAACTGGAATTTAACAATCCAAGCTAGGGATCCCAGCTCACAACCCTAGGGAACTCGTTCAGAACGTGCCCGCCACCAATTCCGACGAGGTGTATTGTTAATGCAAAAATTAAGTTATAGTATTTTCCAGGCAAAAGAAAGTTAAATTTGCCAGCCCCCCTGAAGGCCGGCTGAAATTTGTTTGTTTTGCTAAGGAAAATACTATACAAAGCCGCCCTACTTCCCCTCTTGAGTCACCTTCTGACAGATCAAGAGAACAATAGATGCGAATGCTTTCGAGTGAGCTCTATTTATAAGGAGGGGCTGCGCAGGCGCAGTTGGGTTATAGAGCTGGACGGATCGTGCCTTTTTCTAAAATGGGGGTTGCTGGTCCTGAAGTGGCATATAAGTGCAAAATTATTGTTGTAACCATTGTTTGTATTGTCATTCAACAGTAGACTATGACATGCTTAAGTGTTTAATGCTTATCGTTTCAGTACTTAATTGTCATAATACATTGTTGTTGCAAATAGGTGGTTCACTTTTTGCTATAAGTCAAGTTTAGAGTGAGGTTGCTTTTGTAGCAGGGTGTTTGCCTTCGGGCGACGGCCCGAACAAATTTCTCATTACTGGTTCGCTAAGAGACAGGGTATCTTTTATTGCATAGAAACTTATTAAGTCCTTGCAATTACTATACTTTTATGCTTGTTATTAATTTATTTGGAATGGCAATGACAAATGTGAAAATTATGAATGAGAAAATTTATGGACATAAAATACCTCCAGACAAAAAAGGTAGAGGTGACGATTAGACCGTGGGATTCTTTGTACATTCACAGGTCTATGAAAATTGTGATACCCACCCGAAACCAAAACTGGTATAAGAGAAGCCGCCAAGTTTCAAAAAAGGGTCGGCCTTTGAAAGTAGTGATATCATTAAACCAGGGAAAGGCCGCCAAGGTTTTCCTATTAGCCAAGTTAATCGCACCGAATAATACTTTGGATGTTAGATGAAAACTTGAAGATTGCTACCGCCCTTGGCAATCTTCTAGTTTTCATGTATCCTTCGAACTATTAGTACGTGCGATTAACTTGGGTAATCTAAACACACGCTAGCGTGTCGCCGCCAAGTAACAGTAGATCATTCCATTGTAGATATCCGATTGTTAAAAATTGATTGTTAATGATAAAAAGGCGGCTCACTAGCAGACATGGGTCTGTTAACTGTAAGCAACTGAAAGCATATTTTTGCATGTTGAGGATAAATTCCAATGCGATAAATGTTTCAAATTGTGGAAAATATAAGGGGAAGGGTCAGAGATTAAGAAAAAATAAAATTTAAAGGATGAGTGTCCACCAATCATAGAGAAAAAGATGCGTCAATAACGTTGTTTTTATGTTACTGTCCAGCTAGCTAATAAGATTTTTCCCATGTTCAATCCCCTAGACTTTATGGCATGGCTAGCGCAAAATTGAGAAGGCCTACGTACCTGAACTTTTGCACACGGATGCATGGTGATATAAGGATGGTCCTTTGTTGGTTTGGGGGTTGTAGGGGTCAGGACAAATGCGTGGGAGGGTTTTGAAATTCGCCTCCGGTTCCAAGTTGCAACCAAAGATTTTAAGCAACAATGGCTTGAACAATCAAGACTGGTCCTTAGATTTATTGTAAAAGCCTGAACGAACTAAAAACTGAACTCTAACGAAGGACAAAATAAAGAAACATTAACGTTGCCGTGGATTGCGTAAGAATAAAGGGATGCACGTTAGATGATGGTTATGCAACAATACGAGCATACACGAGCTAATGGGATTTTTGTTAATAACCCAAAAATAAAATGCTTTGCGTTCTGCTGTTTTAGTAACAGCGACCTTCGGGGGTTTCTGCCAGACTAAATGTGAACGAAATCTTGAAAAATTAAGGGGAAGGTGCAGGGATAAACAAAACAACCGAAGGGGATGCGCTGATTGAGTGAGCAAAGTGAACGAAATTAGCGATTGTTAGCCAGTGTGTGAAAAAATTGGATTGAAGCATCTTAAACAGATAGTGTAGCCTTATGTACGTTCAGTCGTATGAAAGTTGTGATATCCACCCAAAGCCAAAACTGGTAGAAAAAGCCGCCAAGTTTCCAAAAACAGTCAGCCTTTGAAGGTAGTGATATCATTCAACCAAGGAAAGGCCCCCAAGGTCAATCCTATTAGCCAAATTAATCACACCCAATAATACTTTGGACGTTACATAAAAACTTGAAGATTGCTACAGCAAGTAGCAATCTTCAAGTTTTCATTTAACTTTCAAACTATTAGTTGGTGCGATTAACTTGGCTGATAAGATTGACCTTGGAGGCTTTTCCCTGGTTGAATGATATCACTACCTTCAAAGGCCGACCGTTTTTGGAAACTTGGCTGGTTTTTCTACCAGTTTTGGTTTTGGGTAGGATAAATCTTGGCGGCCTTTCCCTGGTTGAATGATATCACTACTTTCAAAGGCCGACCCTTTTTGGAAATTCATACTCACGGAAAAACGCACAACCAAACGGACAAGTTTAAAACTCAGATAAACTTGCAAATTTTCAGTGGACCTTAGTGGATCTTCATCAGGCTGTAGACACTGAGTCCTACTTCACCACATATTTACAGATTTACAAACTTGGCGGCTTCTCTTATACCAGTTTTGGTTTGGGGTGGATTATGCTGACCCCATTTACTTGAGCCCAACCAGCTTCAAAGTCTAGTGAGCCCAAAGTCTAGTAAGCCAACTGCTTAGCGTGGACTGACATAAATTCCATTTGTGCGTACACGAGCTGCGAGGCCATTACAAGCCAATGTTGGCCATCTTGCTGCAGCCGATCAGATCGAGGTGTCAATGATGTTGCAGGCAAAGATAGCGACGAAAAACATGCTGGTGTCTGTGCAAATGGTGTGCCACTCAGGTTAAAAAAATTCTTGCATGCATTGTGGGATAGCCACATTAACCAATCCTGCATTGATTGAACAATATGTGAGATTAATTAAAACTCATAGTGGGCATTTTGCGTGGTTTGCGCCATTTTTATCTTCATTCCAAATGAAGGTGAATGCGAGCACACACAAATGGAGTTTACCCTAAGAGAAGTTAATAAGGTTAGTCGGCAGGATTGCGAGCTCACTTGACTTGCTACTCCATGCAGTGTGGTGGTTAGCTACCCACCTAGCTAGCTTCACAAATGGAATAAATGTAGCTGGGGTTTTACTAAGTACGCTGGCAATAAAGAATAGAGGGTTGACAGATCTGAGCAAAAAGTGCGAGTGGTTTCTTACTTTTAAATATCACAGCACAGAAATATGTAATGCTGTTTCAAAAAGAAGAAAGAGCTTGAAATTCAACCACCACCACCAGTATCAAAGCAACAAAATGTAAACAGCAGCCGTCCCACCGGTGTATTGCCTGAAAAATACTAGCAATGTTGAATAATTTTTATGCTTGTCGAAAATTAGCGGAAACTACGTTTCCCTTTACTCTTTTTGAAACAGGGTTGAGAGATGTATAGATAGATGTTAACTCGATGTGCCAACGTGACTCATCCCCCTGCGGATTTTAAATCTATTAACTTTTTTTCCTTTCAGCTCCCTCTCGTCTTCCAAAATTAAGGGTTCCGTGGTCTCGTGTACGTATCCGTGAGAGCTTGTTGCCCTCTCCAGTTAAGCCGATAACTTCTCATTGGGTAAGAAGAAGTGAGCGTAAGAGGCGGCGAGTTGGTCGTGGTGCCAAGGGCATTCTTTGGTCTTTGGATGAGGAAGCTGAATTATACGCAGGCATTGAGAAATATGGAGTTGGTAAATGGGCCATGATGCAAAGTGAATTTGCCTTTAGAGATGATAGGACTTCACAAGATTTGAGTGATAAGTGGCGCAACCTAAAAAATTCTACTCATCTAGAAGAAGTTAAAGAGAAGTGGAGAGAAAAGCAGAGAGAACTCATAGCATCTCCGGAGTATTAAATGCAGTATTTCCTTGGTCAGTGTCTTGATAATTGTTTAGCAGTTGCTTCCCTGAAAAGTACAAGTACAAATTCATTTTCTTTACAGCATGGGATCGTATGACAAGTTTCAAACTCAACCAAACTCACTGCAAGCATTTTGTAAAACACTTTAGGATCTAGGTTTTAGGTAATTGGCAGGTCAGTACGCTAGCAAATTACTTTCCATTATAATCATCTGCATGGCAAAATGTTGATGGCTTAACTGCCTCTGGTCAGATTTTTAAGTTTTTCTGACGTCTAGAATTACTCATGATGGGATCTTCCTAGTAGTCTCCCTGTTTAGGTGACATTTTCTATTAGGGGTCTTCGAGTAAAATCAGTTCAACACGTAGATCAAATTCACTGGTTTGTTTGCTGTCAAAACATTCAGATACACACAACACATCCATCCATCTCTGTCTCCAATTCCCAGGCCAGCATCTGTCTATTTTACTTTAGGATTTGTCTTAATGACTCTTCTGCTTTAAATCTGAAGGACGTTTCTGTATAGCTAATAACAGCTGAAATTATTCACTTTCTGCGGAGAAGCATTTTATTATTTTTTAAAATTTCTGTGCAATTGTGTACGGCCGTCATTTTAACCCCAAACAGAGCTTTGTGTTTTTATAATTATATTATGAAATAGTTAACTTTCTGATCAACGAATATGTAATAATATTTTTACTTTAAAAATATTTTCTGTGATGTTCTGCTGATGTTCCAAATGTTTATTGTTGCTGTGTGTATACAGATTCATTAAATTACCTAAAGATATCGCTTACAAATTTTTTTCTTTACAACTCGCCACATGTTTGGGTACACATTTTATGATTATGGCATTTTATGATTATGGCATTTGAAAAAAAACGGAGCACATTTCACAGTCCAAGGAAATAAAATTATATCTGAGCGAATTTTCGACAGTCCGACGTTCTGGTGGTGCTAAAACTCAGCCAACTGTCTTCATCAGGCTTCTCACTTTTTTTGTCGGCCATGTTTTGGTCTTTTCGAAAATGGTGGTTTTTTACGTAGCCTTCTGTAACAATGGGGCTTGTTTTCATGTCGCCTCCAGAAACAGTAGGGCCAATTCCTCAACTTGGCACACAAATCATTCCTAAGAATGATTGTTACTGTATTGCTGGGTTTAATGGTTCCTGGATATTCATCAGCACACCCTTTTCTCGGACGTGGTGTTGCATAGCCAGGGATTCAAGTCATCTTGAGTGTCTCTGCTGAAATTAGAAACCAGAAGCGTCTCAGTTGCTTTCCAACGAATTTCGTGCAAAGTTTCCATGTGGTGGGGTTGCTGTGCCGTTCCTCGATTAAAAATACCAGGGATGGAGTCTTATTGAATCCCATGTGGGGAGAGTGAAGCTGTGTATATTGGGGAACAAGAAAGGGCATTAGAACGAGGGTTAAACAACATATGGTTGACACATGGTGGAAACTAATGGCATCGCACTCCACCACATGGAAACTTCGCATGAAATTGATTGGAAAGCAACTGAGACGCTCACATACGAGGACATCCCCGGCTATTCAACACCATATTCGTGAGAAGGTCGTGCTGATGAAATCCGATTATCTGCTCAAGAACGATTTGTGTGCGAAGTTGAGGAAAGAATGGAAAACCGGCCCTCATTGTGAAACAAAGCCCCTTTGTTACAGAAGGCTACGTAAAAAAAAACCGTCATTTCTGAAAAGACCAAAACAGGTCTGACAAGAAAAAGTAAGAAGCCTGATGAAGACAGTCTGCTGAATATTAACATCAGCACTTTGGAATGTCAAAAATTTACTCGGAGATCTAATTTTATATCCTCGGACTCTGAATTTGCATGTATGTGCTGTTTTTCTAATGGCTTATAATATTCAGAGTAAGTGTTCGCAAAGTAAGTTCGCAAAGTAAGTGTTCGCAAACATAGGCCAGATGGACTCGTGTGCGGCGCTAGTGCCCCTGGGGGCGTGGCGTATACGACCAATACATTTGTTGCGGAAACTGGAGTGGAACATCTGGGGGTCGTGGGAGGACCGGGTTTCACTGGACAGGGCTCCCATCGAGGCGATCGAGTGGTGGACGGCCCGCACCAATCTGGAGGAAGGCGTGCCGATCCACATCCTGGCGTCGGACTGGCTTCTCATCACGGACGCGTCCTCCTCGGGGTGGGGCGCGACCATGGGGGAAGAACAGTCGGCCGGGGAGTGGACGTCGGAGGAAAAGGGGCTCCACATCAACATACTGGAGCTTCGTGCAGTTTTCGTAGCGCTCGCATGCTGGAAGCGCAATGTGAGAGCGTCAGTGGTAACGGTGTTATCCGACAATACTTCGGCAGTGTCCTACCTGAAGAGAGAGAGAGAGAGGGGGGGGGACATGCACTCTTGCTCCTTATTTCAGGAAGTGAATCGAATATTCCAACTGTGTGCGGACTTTGCAATTACTCTGGTCCCGAGACACATTGCCGGAAGTCTCAATGTGCTAGCGGACCAGCTCTCGAGGGGAGGGAAGATCCCTACGACAGAGTGGCGTCTGCACCAGGAGGTGTGCAAGAAATTATTCAATCTGTGGGGCACCCCGACACTGGACTTGTTCGCGACTCGTGCGAACGCCCAACTTCCCCTGTTTGTGTCCCCGTATCCGGATCCGTTGGCTGCGGCGACGAACAGCCTAAGCATGAACTGGGACAACCTGTTCGGATATGCGTTCCCACCATTCAAGATACTACAACTAGTTCTCAACAAAATCAAACAGTCAACAGGAACATTCATTCTGGTAGCCCCCTGGTGGGAGACGGCACCGTGGTGTGTAGATCTCTGGACAAACAAGATAGAAGCCCCGATCAGACTACCGGTGAGAACCGATATTCTCACGCAACACCAAGGCAGGACCCTCCACCCCAACCCGGGGATCCTGCACCTTCACGCCTGGAGGTTATGAAGGAAACATTAGTGAAGGACGGCTATTCACGGGGTGTTTCGGAGGTGGTAGTGGAGAGTATAAGGGACTCGTCAAAACAGATTTATGAAGGGAAGTGGAAGGGATGGACGGAGTGGTGCACCCCGAAAGGAGTAGACCCACTCCATCCATCACCTCAACAATTGTGCGAATTTTTAAATTCCTTGTTTGACAGCGGCCTAGCACCTAGCACTATTAAGGGCTACAGAGCGGCCATAAACTCTGTGTTGACGGTGTCTGGGAGTAGGGAGGTGGCCAACAGCCCTGTGGTGTCACGTATTGTCCAGTCATTTAGTGTTTTGAAGCCCAGAGTGAGGAAGTTGTGCCAACAATGGGACCTGCCCGGTGTGCTATACTTGGCAGGCCCACCGTTCGAACCGCTGGGGACAGCGTCTTTCGAGCACTTGTCAATGAAAGCGGTGTTCCTATTTGCCGTCCCAACGGCTGCACGACAAGGGGAGTTGGCGGCCCTAGCGAGGGGAACTGATTTCTTAAGAGCCACTAGTGACTGGTCCAGAATGTCATTCTTACCCCATTTGAAGTTCCGTGCGAAAACGCTTGGGGTAGACGAAACGCCAACACCAATAGTGTTAACGGCGCTGGGACCGACGTTGGAACCAGGTTGTCCAGACAGGCCACACTGTCCCGTGAGGGCGATGCGGTTCTATCTGGCTCGTACGAAGGAAGTAGTCGAAAACAAGCCAGTACTCCAAGAGCGTCGCGATGACAACCCGTGGACCCCGCTATTCGTCAAACTCGGCGAATGGAGAGGAACCGACACGGGAACCAGTGACCCCAGGAGTTATAAGCAGGTGGATCTGCCGTGTAATCGAAGGGGCCCACCAGCAGGGGCTGGGTGGCTCCACTGGCACCATCAATACTCATGAAGTTAGAGCGATGGCATCATCCTGGGCGTTAGCAGCGGGCCATACCATGTCGGAAGTCTTAGAAGCTGGCAGATGGAAGAACCGGAACATGTTTATCGCCCATTATCTCAGAGGGGTGAAAACGACGACAGGGAGCAAGAGGGTACAGTTCATGTCGGCGGGTAAAGTGGTTCGTGGAGGATGTAACAGCGTAAGTCTCCCATGCCCGGGAAAAAGGGTAAGAGCCTATCGATGCTTGTATTTTGGAGATTGTCGGTGGGTTGGTCTTGCAATGGCGAGGGTTCGACGCCTCCTACTTAATAGGACAAAGTCAGCATTATAAAAATACAGGTAAGTATTTTAGGCTAGCAGTAAAAACGGGGTTTTACCCCTAAAAATAGATTTGTAAAAACTATTTTTAGGGGTAAAACCCCGTTTTTTTATAGCCGACGGGAATATACATTGCCTGTTTGTCATTTAGGAGGCCCCCCCCCCCTTGTGGAGCTCTGTTCCCCTAGATTAAAAGTTGTCTTCCCTGCCAGGCACGTAACCATTGCGCATGTCCGGAACAGGGCTCGCCTATATAACCGGAGCGCAGTCTCTAACTTCATCTTTCTCCTAGGGCAATCGCCACGCGTGGTTGCTCCTGTGCTCTTCCTTTTGTGTTTGAAACTCTCTGAATGGATTCACCGGTCGTCCTCGCTGCTTCCGATTCATAATCCTTCCAGGGAATCTGCGATTGATTTGCCGTCCTGTGACTCGTCCGGCATGGCTGCTGCTTCTTCCACCGCTCGACTGCTCCGAACCACCCCGTTCGGATCTCTCAAGCTGCACTGGCTCGGCGCTTTGTTCGACTTCCTTCTGCGCGGACTGTCGTTCTCTTACGTTTCCCGATCTCCTTTCCTTTTATCTGTAGCAAGCGGAGGTGCTGGCCTTCTGCCCCCACTGTCCGCCCGGACCCTGGGTTGTGGTCTCGTCTTCTCGTCCAATCCTGCCCCCAGCCGTTCGTTTGTTCATTGTGCAATGATGGTTGTTTTTGGAATCTGGAACAGTTATTTGGTAACACAATAAACGTGTAATTATAGGACGGAGAGCCAAATGGGCTCGATTACTGATGAGTAAATGTGTAATAATTTTGGCTTAGGTTTAATTCAAGTTGAAAAGCTCCACATTTAATAAGTAAATTAAAAATAATAAAAACCATGACAGACGTTTGTGTCAGAATGGCTAGCATTAGGCTT